>SJYC01061820.1:0-17966 GCA_006408675.1 Madoqua kirkii
CTATTTCCCATGAAGTGATGGGACCAGATGCCATGATCTTTATTTTCTGAATATTGAGCTTTAAGCCAACTTTTTCACTCTCCTCTTTCATCAAGTATTTTGTGGATACTGCTGATAATTATATATATATATATATATATATATACATGTAAATTTATTATTATATATGTTTTATATATGAAAGTAAAGAAATATACTATATATGTTCTATCAGATATATTAAGTAAATGGTCTGGAAATGTATGTAAATATTAGAATATTTTTGAGAAAATTTGTTAAGCAAATATACTCAATATGTCAAATAAAGAAGCTTATACACAGGCTATTGCAGCAAAATGTAACATTTTGTTATCTAGACATGTAAATGTACCTTGACATTATACAATTTGTGTATACAATTTGACAGCATTAGATGTTAGTACAGATTTATTAGGTGGTAAAAAGAGCCTGCAATATAAACCTCTCCCTAGAATGGTGTAGATATTAATACATATGTGCATGTATAATTTTATGTTTTGCAAAAACACATTGTGTAAGGTGCAAGAGAGTGGGTTATTTCACACTGAGTTGTAAATTTATTATTATATATGTTTTATATATGAAAGTAAAGAAATATACTATATATGTTCTATCAGATATATTAAGTAAATGGTCTGGAAATGTATGTAAATATTAGAATATTTTGGAGGAAATTTGTTAAGCAAATATACTCAATATGTCAAATAAAGAAGCTTATACACAGGCTATTGCAGCAAAATGTAACATTTTGTTATCTAGACATGTAAATGTACCTTGACATTATACAATTTGTGTATACAATTTGACAGCATTAGATGTTAGTACAGATTTATTAGGTGGTAAAAAGAGCCTGCAATATAAACCTCTCCCTAGAATGGTGTAGATATTAATACATATGTGCATGTATAATTTTATGTTTTGCAAAAACACATTGTGTAAGGTGCAAGAGAGTGGGTTATTTCACACTGAGTTTTCTCTAATCTGATGTGCATCTCTGAGCCATCTGCTTCTCCAGAGCATAGACAACACAGAGGCAGCACAAAGCCTCTTCTAGGGCTTTCTCCACCGTGAGTCATGTTTCCCTATGTGAAAAGTCTGGGACAAAATTACCCAGTGGAGACGTCTATAGTCTTTGGCTTTCTAAGTACTGCTAGTGGTAAAGAGCCTGCCTGCCAGTGCAGGAGATGCCTGAGACAATGATTCAACCCCTAGGTTAAGAAGATCCCCTGGAGGAGGTCATGAGAAGCCACTTCAATATTCTTGCCTGGAGAATCCCATGGACAGAGGAGCCTGCCAGGCTACAGCCCATAAGGTCGCAAAGAGTCTCACATGACTGAAACAACTTAGCATGTAGCATGCACAGACAGGTTAAATACATTAGGCTGTGAGGTCACAGGAGACTGGAGAGAAGAAACTGAACAGAAATTGTTCCTGGTGTCTATACTTGATTATCTGCATATTTATAAATTAACTATGTGGAGAAAGAGAGATCCTTGCACCATCCATATGCCTTAAGATACCTGAGCCTTAAGGTAACTTCAGAGGAGCACCAGCAGCTCACAAAGATAACTCATCATACACCATGATAGAGCAGACAGCCGAGAAAGAAAAGTACAAACAACAGAGTTAAGAGAGAGAGAGAGAGAGAGAGAGAGAGAGAGAGAGAGAGAGAGAGAGAGAGAAGAGGCCCCAACCATTAAATATATGCTGAAAGGGACAAAAATATTCTTTTACTCAAAAAAAAAAACAGAAAATGAATTAATTAAATTATCAGTTTGAGAGTAATATTACACCCTAATGGCAGAAGGCAGAAAGAAACTTAAAAGCCTTTTGAAGAAGTTGAAAGAGGAGAGTGTTAAAGCTGACTTAAAATTCAACACTCAGAAAATGAAGATGGTGGCATCCAGCCCCATCACTTCATGGCAAATAGATGGAAAAAAAGTGGAAGTCGTTACAGATTTTTTTGCTTGGGCTCCAAAGTCACTGCAGATGGTGATTTCAGCCATGAAATTAGAAGACTCTTGCTCCTTGGAAGAAAAGCTTTGACAAACTTAGACAGCATATTAAAAATTAGAGATATCACTTTGCCAGCCAAGGTCCATATAGTTAGAGCTATGGTTTTTCCAGTGGTCATGTATGGATGTAAGAGATGGACTAGAGATGGACTATAAAGAAAGCTGAGCACTGAAGAATTGATGCTTTTGAGCTGTGATACTGGAGAAGACTCTTGAATGTCCCTTGGACTGCAAGGAGATCAAATCAGTTGATCCTAAAGGGAAACAACATTGAATATTCATTGGAAGGATTGATGCTGAAGCTGAAACTCCAATATTTTGGCCACTTGATGGAAAGAATAAACCCACTGGAGAAATTCCTGATGTTGGGAAAGACTGAAGGCAGGAGGAAAAAAAGGGGACAGCAGAAGATGAGATGATTGGATGGCATCACCAACTCAATGGACACAGTTCTGAGCAAACTCTGGGAGAATGTAAAGGGCAAGGAAGCCTGGCACACTTCGGTCCATAAGGTCAAAAAGAGCCAGACATGACTTAGCAACTCAAGAACAATAAATAAAATAGGTAATCAACAAGGAACTACAGTACAGCACAGGGAATTCTACTCAGTACACCATAATAACTTATATGGGAAAGGAATCTGAAAAGAATAGATGTGTGTATTAATATATAAAGAGCTAAATCTCTCTGCTATGCACTTGAAACTAACACAGCATTGTAAATTAACTCTGTGTGTGTATATGTGTGTGTTTAGTCCTGTCTGATGCTTTGCAATCCCACTTTGCAAACCTTCAGCAAACCAGGCTCCTCTATCCTCTATTTCCCAGAATTTACTCAAATTCATGTCCATTGAGTCAGTGATGCTATCTTACCACATCATCCTCTGCTTCCTCTTTCTTCTTTTTGTCTTCAATCTTTCCCAATATCAGGGTCTTTTCCAATGAGTAGGTTTTTCACATCAGGTGGCCAAAGTGTTTGAGCTTCAGTTTTCAGCATCAGTCCTTCCAATGAATATTCAGGATTGATTTCCTTTAGGATTGACTGGTTAGATCTCCCTTCAGTTCAAGAGATGCTCAAGAGTCTTTTCCAACACCACAATTCAAAAAAAATCATTTCTTTAGTGCTCAGACTTCTTTATGAATCTGAATATAGGAATGAGAGCAAATTATAAAATTATCATTTTTATTTGTGATTGAAAATCAACATATTTAACTAGCTATCTGATACAGACATTAACCAAATATAATGAATAACTAACCCATTAGATTGATGATGCCTATGGTGTTTATATTAATGTGTACACACATGCCACATCCTTCAGTCATGTCCGATTCTTTGTGACTCTATGTACTGTAGCCCACCAGGCTCCTCTGTCCATGAGATTCTCCAGGCAAGAATACTGGAGTGGGTTTCCCTGCCCTCCTCAAGAGATATTCCTGACCAATGGATCCAACCAGAGTTTTTTATGTTTCCTGTGGTGGGTTCTTACCAATAGGACCACTTAAGAAACCCAATAAGAAAGCATTGATCTCTAATTACATATTTGCACTACTACTAGTAATTGTAGTAGGAATAAAGTAGTAATAATGGAATTTCAATGCTTTCCATTTTTTTCAAGTCCTTAAAAATTAATCAAATTATTTAAAGTATGTTCAGGAGGAAAGAGGATTCACTTTTGACTCTACAGGGAGCAGGATGCATATTAAGGACATATTAAGTATGCATAGTAATTAAAACAGTCCCATCATTGCTCTGTTGCAGTACACAGATAACCCAATCAGGTTAAACTGAAGCAGAATTTTTTTTAAAAAAAGTGAAAATGTAACAAGTTCATATGGTTTAATTGGGTTGAAAATATTCTAGATTTCTCATTCAACTTCTAAAAATTTAATAATAGTCGCTCCAATATGACCAAGAAACATTCCTATGATAAATATGCTATTACAAGCTCATTTTGTAAGTTTTTATATGGAAGGGATAGCACTTATTCTGCTTTTGCAAAGCTCTAGCCAAACTTAGATGTTCTATAAAGGGAAGATGCACAAGCCAGGAGCTTGAATAAAAATGGCTTATGAACCCCAGTCCTTGGGCAGAGTCTTCCAGACACACTGAAATCAACATAGAGAGTTCTTCACTGCTTTGTATACATATTACAGTGGAGGCTGGGTCACAAAGAGTCATTCTCACATTCAAATGAATAATTTACTCTAACTCCACTTCACTTTGCAATGAAAATATTTTATTGTCTTAATCCTTGTAAACAAATCTTTTTATTGATGTCTTCCAAGAAATACTTGACTTGCCTACACTACTTTTTGGAGAAAGCAACGGCAACCCACTCCAGTACTCTTGCCTGGAAAATCTCATGGACAGAGGAGCCTGGTAGGCTGCAGTCCATGGGGTTGCGAAGTCGAACACGACTGAGCGACTTCACTTTCACTTTTCACTTTCATGCACTGGAGAAGGAAATGGCAACCTACTCCAGTGTTCTTGCCTGGAGAATCCCAGGGACGGGAGAATCTGGTGGGCTTCCGTCTATGGGGTCTCACAGAGTCGGACACGACTGAAGCAACTTAGCAGCAGCAGCAAGGAAGTCTGCAGTCCATGGGGTCACAAAGAGTCAGACATGACTGAGCGACTGAACTGAACTGAACTGAAACTGACATGAAGCTCATGTTCTCTTCTGTGCCATGAGCAATATTGTCTCTAATTCCATTTGAGCTCATTATCTTCTTACCGCTAATTATGAGTATTAATATTATGTCTATACACACAGAAATATACATGCATATGTATATCTTATACATATTTCAGAATTATTGGGTTGGTCAAAGAGTCTGTTCAGGTTTTCCTATAATATCTTATGGAAAACAATAGAAATAACTTTTTGGCTAATCAATATAATGTCTTATAAAGACACCCAAATCAACAATTTAAAGCAAGGATTTAGAATGAATTCCAAACTGAAACAATTTCTGATGATTCTAATTTGGCCATGTTTCTGAATGAATCCCAAAGAAAGATAATGCCAAAGAATGTTCAAATTACAGAACAATCGCACTCATTTCACACACTAGCAAGGTAATGCTTAAAATCCTTCAAGCTATATTTCAACAGTATGTGAAGTGAGAACATCCAGATGTACAAGCTGGATTTAGAAAAAAACAAAGGGACCAGAGATTAAATTGCCAATATCCTCTGGATCATAGAAAAGGCAAGAGAGGTCCAGAAAAACATATATTTCTGTTGTATTGACTATGCCAAAGCCTTTGACTGTGTGGATCACAACAAACTGTGGGGAAAAAAAAAAAAGAGATGGAAATATCAGATCACCTACCTTGCCTCCTCAAAAATCTGTATGCAGGTCAAGAAGCAATGGTCAGAGCTGGACATGGAACAATGGACTCGTTCAAAATTGGGAAAGGAGTATGTCAAAGCTGTATATTGTCACCTTGAATACTGTATTTTATTTAGTTTTGCAGTGATTTATTTTGTTCAGGTTGTGACATATTTCCTGCAAAATAACTTGTCATAATTAAACTTTATCCCACCATTTCTGTTTCCTCTTGTTATTTTATCCATTCAAATGAAAGCACTTAATTTTTTTCTGAGTATTAGTTCAGTTATACTCATTATCCCATCAAATGACTCATAAATCACTTTGTGTCTCTAAATGATAAGGATTTAAAATAGTAATATTATCACACTAAAAAAATAGGCAATTGCTAAAAAAAAACACAATATTTTCTAAAATCCTACGTAGTTTAGTTTGTTCTGATTTTCTCAAAAATGTATTTTTTACCTTTGATTTCTTCAATTCAGCATGCAAGTAAGAGCCATACATTGTGTACTATATAATTTTGAGCAGATTTGATTTGGCTTCTAAGATTTCTAATACTGTCCCTTTGGGGCTCAGCTTTACTAAATATCTTCTTAAATGAGAGGATGAGTCAAGATGCTTGGCCTAAGCCTTCAGGGGCTATCACTCAATCACAAACAAAAGGATAAGAGCACAATGCCGTTTGTCACATAGCAGAGCAGGAACTGTGGATGTTAGAAAACGATGGTGATCAGAAAAACTGTCTCCATTTCTGGTTCATTGAAACAAATTCCATCTTATTTATCTGATGAGTTTTTGTTTGTTTGTTTTTGTTTTGGGGCTATCATTGCTTTACAATGTTGTGTTAATTTCTGCTGTACAGCAACAAGATGAAACAGTTATAAGTATACATATATCTCCTCCTTCTTGAGCCTCCTTCCCACTTCCTCTTCTCACCTTTCTAGGACACCGCAGAGCACTGAGCTGAGCTCCCTATGTTACACCACAGCTTTCTGATTAAATAGCTGTATATTTCACACATGGTATTGTATATATGTCAATGCTATTCTCTCAATTAGTTATCTGATAAGTTTTATTATAAAAACATGAAATGCAAAATTTTCAACTGTAGAGAAACACTGAGAAAACCTTTCAGCACCTTTTGTAAGGTGCATAGAAGCAAGGGAAATTTTCAGGAAATGACACGAGTCTTTAGAATTTGAACAAGGTATACTTCAGGGGGTTGTGATAGTCTAGCTGGCTAAATTGGAATTTCTTTGGTAAATATTTATGTCATGAGCCAATACCAGAAACTGATGAACAATCATGCTGGGAAAAAGAGTTTAAAAATATGTGACACTGCATTTGCTTCTGGGGAAGATGGAGCGACATAAACCAGATTTACTCTCCTGTCAAAAACAAGAAGTTATTTCTGTTGTATTGACTATGCCAAAGCCTTTGACTGTGTGGATCACAACAAACTGTGGGAAAAAAAAAAAAGAGATGGAAATATCAGATCACCTACCTTGCCTCCTCAAAAATCTGTATGCAGGTCAAGAAGCAATGGTCAGAGCTGGACATGGAACAATGGACTCGTTCAAAATTGGGAAAGGAGTATGTCAAAGCTGTATATTGTCACCTTGAATACTGTATTTTATTTAGTTTTGCAGTGATTTATTTTGTTCAGGTTGTGACATATTTCCTGCAAAATAACTTGTCATAATTAAACTTTATCCCACCATTTCTGTTTCCTCTTGTTATTTTATCCATTCAAATGAAAGCACTTAATTTTTTTCTGAGTATTAGTTCAGTTATACTCATTATCCCATCAAATGACTCATAAATCACTTTGTGTCTCTAAATGATAAGGATTTAAAATAGTAATATTATCACACTAAAAAAATAGGCAATTGCTAAAAAAAAACACAATATTTTCTAAAATCCTACGTAGTTTAGTTTGTTCTGATTTTCTCAAAAATGTATTTTTTACCTTTGATTTCTTCAATTCAGCATGCAAGTAAGAGCCATACATTGTGTACTATATAATTTTGAGCAGATTTGATTTGGCTTCTAAGATTTCTAATACTGTCCCTTTGGGGCTCAGCTTTACTAAATATCTTCTTAAATGAGAGGATGAGTCAAGATGCTTGGCCTAAGCCTTCAGGGGCTATCACTCAATCACAAACAAAAGGATAAGAGCACAATGCCGTTTGTCACATAGCAGAGCAGGAACTGTGGATGTTAGAAAACGATGGTGATCAGAAAAACTGTCTCCATTTCTGGTTCATTGAAACAAATTCCATCTTATTTATCTGATGAGTTTTTGTTTGTTTGTTTTTGTTTTGGGGCTATCATTGCTTTACAATGTTGTGTTAATTTCTGCTGTACAGCAACAAGATGAAACAGTTATAAGTATACATATATCTCCTCCTTCTTGAGCCTCCTTCCCATTCCTCTTCTCACCTTTCTAGGACACCGCAGAGCACTGAGCTGAGCTCCCTATGTTACACCACAGCTTTCTGATTAAATAGCTGTATATTTCACACATGGTATTGTATATATGTCAATGCTATTCTCTCAATTAGTTATCTGATAAGTTTTATTATAAAAACATGAAATGCAAAATTTTCAACTGTAGAGAAACACTGAGAAAACCTTTCAGCACCTTTTGTAAGGTGCATAGAAGCAAGGGAAATTTTCAGGAAATGACACGAGTCTTTAGAATTTGAACAAGGTATACTTCAGGGGGTTGTGATAGTCTAGCTGGCTAAATTGGAATTTCTTTGGTAAATATTTATGTCATGAGCCAATACCAGAAACTGATGAACAATCATGCTGGGAAAAAGAGTTTAAAAATCTGTGACACTGCATTTGCTTCTGGGGAAGATGGAGCGACATAAACCAGATTTACTCTCCTGTCAAAAACAAGAAGAAGAAGAAGAAAAACATCAAACAATGATTCTGAGATATCAAAGAGTAGGAACTGCTGTGATGTGATCTCAGAGAGATGGGGAATGCATGAAATGAGCCCTCACTTTGCACAGACTCACTGCTTTGAGAGAAGCTCCAGGACTCCCAGTTGGGAGAAGAGATCTCTGAGTTGAGGAGATTAAGCTAAGAAGCCAAGGATTTCAGAACTTGCAAGACAGAATACTGAGGAGAGTGTTGCATGGAGACAGGGCTCCAGGGATCAGTGGAGGGTCCCTGCAGGTACACAGTTGAGTGATGATCATTGTGTATTATAAAGCTTGGCACAAGTTGTTTTTTTTTTTTTTGCCATCTGAATAAGGATAAGAATTACTGATAATGCACTATTCTTTCATTTGTTTGGTTTCCCCTGGATTTTAAGATGATTAAATAGTTTTTATCTATGCTTATTAGCAATGTACACATTTTTTTCCTTAGTAGAAAGTGATACACACACACACACACACACACACACACACACATGCAGCCACTTATATATGTTGCACTTTTCCACAGTGGCTTTCTCATTTGCCTAGTTTTTTATTTCATTTATTTATTTATTTATTTATTTATTTAATACTTTATTCTATTTTACATTACTGTATTGGTTTTGCCATACATTGACATGAATCAGCCACAGGTGTACACGATCTCCCCCTCTCACCTCCCTTTCCTCTCCCCCCATCTCCCCAGATCATCCCGTGCACCAGCCCCAAGCATCCTGTATCCTGTATTGAACATAGACTGGCGCTTCATTTCTTATATGATTGTATTCATGTTTCATTGCCATTTTCCCAGATCATCCCACCCTCTCCCTCTCCCTCAGAAGCCAAAAGTCTGTTCTATACCTCTGTGTCTCTTATATTGTCTCACTTACGGGGTCATCATTACTATCTTTCTAAATTCCATATATATATGTCAGTATACTGTATTGGTGTTTTTCTTTCTGGGTTACTTCATTCTGTATAATGGGCTCCAGTTTCATCCATCTCATCAGAACTGTGTCAAACTTATTCTTTTTAAGGGCTGAGTAATACTCCATTGTGTATATGTACCACAGCTTTCTTATCCATTCATCTGCTAATGGACATCTGGGTTGTTTCCATGTCCTGGTGATTATAAACAATGCTGCAATGAACATTGGGGTACATATGTCTCTTTCAATTCGGGTTTCCTCAGTGTGTATGCCCAGCAGTGGTATTGCTGGGTCAGTATATTCAGATAAGCAGGTGTTATGAATTTCATGTATTCAATTAACTTTTAAATAAATAACTCATATCCTATACTTCTAAACAATTAAATCATGGAATAATTCTCAGTACTTTCTTCAGGAAACTTTATCTCCATTTAAATCTACTTCATATGAAGTTTATTTTTGCACACTGTGTGAGATCCAGCTGAGTGTTAATTTTCTCTCAAACATATCCAAATGACACATTTATTAAAAAGTTTTTATTTTTTTCCTTTCTTCAGTGACACTTTTATCATAAGTCTAGTGCTCAAACTAGGTAGAGGTCTGTGTCTGGAATTTATAGTGCTGTTGCCCAGTTTCATGAATTATTTGATTCCAAGTTGAGCCTTAGTTCTTTCTAGGGCATATCCACTTACATATCCATTTACAGTTTACATTTGTGTGTGTGTGTGTGTGTGTGTGTGTGTGTGTATGTGTAACTCTCTTCAGATGGTCAGACTCTCAAACAATTGAGCATAGTTCATGACACTTTCATATTGAAAGATGAATTATTACTGTGTGGAAATTATCATGTACTATTTTTATATGCAGAACATTCCAAACATCTAAAGGTGTCATCACCTCACTAGTATTACATTCAACCCTAAACGTCTTGGTAAACTATTTTTATTGATGATATTTTGGAGAAGAATGTGTCACACATATTTGCTTTGATCAAAAATGAATAAATGAGAATGGGGTTGGAGCAGTGAAAAATATACATTCAGTTGAGAGTAAATGAAAGATTAACTAAAACTCTTACTGAAACATTTAATCATATGACAACACATGATCAATGCATGATTCTTACAAATTCAAAAAAAAATTCACACACAGATAAAAAGTAATATTTCTAGCTACAAATGGAAGTCATCTTCCTAATGACCTTAATGCATTCTCAAATAAACCTGACTTTCAGTTCAGAGAAGACAAGCTGTGAATGCTGAAAGCTTCATTAACGTTTTATCAATTTCTTATGCGTCAAGCAGTTTCACTTATCTGTTATGAGTCTTAAAAGCAGAGGGTACTGATTTTATACTAAGTTAAAATTTCAGGTATATTTCAAAACTCCCTCTCATTTCTACATATGTGATTGATGTAAGGTTTTATATACTGAAAATGATATTTAATCTAATTTCCTGAGTTTCTAAGAAACTATCATTAAAAAATATACCTTTGAGAATGATGTTGCTTATAAAGTTAGATAAATTTGACTTTGGTTTAGAGTAATTGATTATTCATATCTTTTGTCATTAAATGATATTTTGCTAAAATATTTGTCTACATAAAAATATATTATTTAATGTCAATTTATGAAATTAGTAGGAAAATTACTGCTTTGATTTCTATTATCAAAGTAAAACCTTTAACCCAATGGAACACCTGAGTGCCTATTATATGCAAGGTTCTATGTAAATATCAGGGATAAAATATGTTTATTGATCACTTATGATGATAACCCGTAGAACACCCATTAGAATACCTATAGCTTTGAACTTTAACTTTCAGTTGTGTTCTCCTTTTACCGGGTGACTAAGGCTTCATATTCAGTTATATACCCTCTCAGATAAGGTTGCCATGTAGATCAATGGAACAGAACCCCCGCCTATACAGGATCATCACAAGAACAACAAATCAATTGTTTAGGATCAAAAGTGCCAACAGGCGCTAGACATATATTGACCTAAGTTATATAGTAACAAATCATTTGACTAAATTCTTACTGGCATTTCTTTGTGTTATACATGGCTTTAAAGGAAAAGGTTAGATATTAATAATAAGATTAGGACTTCAGTTTAGTTCATTCGCTCAATCATGTTCGACTCTTTGTGACCCCATCAACTACAGCACTCCAGGCTACCCTGTCCATTGCTCAGACTCATGTCTATCAAGTCAGTGATGCCATCCAACCATCGCATCCTCTGTAATCCCCTTCTCCTCCTGCCTTCAATCTTTCCCAGCATCAGGGTCTTTTCCAATGAGTCAGTTCTTCGCATCAGGTGGCCAAAGTATTGGAGTTTCAGTGTCAGCATCAGTCCTTCCAGTGAATATTCAGGACTGATTTCCTTTAGAATGGGCTGGTTGGATCTCTTTGCAGTCCAAGAGACTCCCAAGTATCTTCTTCAATACTACAATTGAAAAGTATTGATTCTTTGGTGCTCAGCTTTCTTTATAGTCCAACTCTCACATCCGTACATAACTACTAGAAAAACCACAACTTTGACTAGATGGATCTTTGTTGGCAAAGTAATGTCTCTGCTCTTTAATATGCTGTCTTGGTTGGCCATAGCGTTTCTTCCAAGGAGGAAGTGTCTTTTAATTTCATGACTACAGTCATCATCTGCAGTGATTTTGGAGCCCAAGAAAATAAAGTTTGTCATTGTTTCCATTGTTTCTCCATCTATGCCATGGAGTGATGGAACTGGATGCCATGATCTTCGTTTTTTGCATGTTGAGTTTTAAGACAGCTTTTTCACTCTCCTCTGTCACTTTCATCAAAAGGCTCTTTAGTTCTTCTTTGCTTTCTACCATAAGTGTGATGTCAACTGTGTATCTGAGATTGTTGATATTTCTCCCAGCAATCTTGATTCTAGCCTGAGTTTCATCCAGCCTGGTATTTCGCGTGATCTACTCTGCATGTAATTTAAATAAGCAGGGTGACAATACACAGTCTTAATGTACTCCTTTCCAAATTTTGAATCACTCTCTTGTTCCATGTCCAGTTCTAACTGTTGCTTTTTGACCTGCATATAGATTTTTCAGGAGGCAGGTTAGGTGGTCTGGTATTCCCATCTCTTTAAGAATTTTCCACAGTTTGTTGTGATCGACACAGTCAAAGGCTTTGGCATAATCAATAAAATAGGACTGTAGTAATACACTTAATAGTAGCTTGGGGAGAAATAAAGAGTCAAAAAAAATTGAAATGTTGAAGAAAAGTTTAACAGAACTATGACAGCTTTATGTATGATTGAAAAAGCTGTAACCAATAGAATCCCAGTTAAATGTAACTTACTGCTTATATTGTATCTGTTTTTATTTAGTAACCAAGTTGTATTTGACTGTTTTGCAAGCCAATGGCCTGTAGCCTGTCATACTCCTCTGTCCACAGGATTTCCCAGGCAAGAATATTGGAGTGGTTTGCCATTTCTTCTCCAGTGGATCTTCCTCACCCAGGGATCAAACCTGTATATCCTGTATTAGGAGATGGATTCTTTGCCACTGAGCCACCAGGGAAATCCTTATATTAGATAATTTCAAAACAAGTTTGGCATTAAGTACATTGTTTCATTTGAATAAAATTAGTCTGGTCAAAGGTAAGTTGAATGGTATGTAAGCACAAAGTGAAAGCTAATAGAGTGATAAAGCAAATAATTATAGTTGATTTGCAATGTTTCATTAAGTAAACTATGAGGCTGATTACTGGAATATGGAACAGATTACAAGCCAATAGAATAGAAGCAGACTACTACATTATTAAGAGTGTTATTCTAATAAAAAATTTAAAACAAAACCAAAAAACCTTGTGGACAAAATGCTCTTTGATTAAGGCTTGACATCACCCTGATTAACATAACACAAATGCTTGACAGGCTAAAATTAAAAAGACTGGCATCACCAATGTTGGTGAGGAAGTGATGCCACTCTAAACCTCATATAGAGTTGCTTGGGATGTAAACTGGTACAACTACTTTGAAAAAATTACAATTTTCTCACTGTATAAGAAAATCAAACAAAAATAAAATGGAAAAATACCTATTTTATGATGAGAAAATGTACTCCTAGATATATTTATTCAAGGTGGATGAGAATATTTATTCACAGAAGACTTGAATAAGAATAGATATAGTGGTTAATTCATTATCATCAAAAAAATGGAAAAATGGAAATTGGGCAGAAGCCCATTAATAGAACAATGGAAAACCAAATTACACCTATTCAGATAATAGAATATTGCCCAGAAATAAAAGGAAACATACTCTTGATGCATGCAGTAACTTCAAAGAAACTCAAAGGCATTATGCTGAGTTTAAAAAGTTATAGAAAAAGACTGTTAGATGATTACCTTTATGAAAAATTCAGTAATACATATATTTTGGGTATGGTGAGTGTGGGGCAGAGATTGATTAGAGAAAAAAAAAAGAAAATCTTCTGGAACGATAGTTATATTCAATAATGTGATGGGACTGAGTTATAGGGATAAATGTTATACGGATCAAAACTCAGCAAATGAGCAATAAACATAAAATTTATGTTCAAATATGAATAATCTTTTTTAGCTCAAGTTAATGATGTGCATGCTGATGTATTTAGATGAAATACGTTGATATTCTTAGTTTACTTTCATATATATTAAGTCTGATTCAGTCAGTTCAGTTCAGTTCAGTTGCTCAGTCATCTCCAACTCTTTGCAACTCCATGAACAGCAGCACCCCAGGCCTCACTATGCATCACCAACTCCCAGAGTTCACCAAAACACATATCCATCGAGTTGGTGATACCATCCAACCATCTCATCCTCTGTCATCCCCTTCTCCTTCTACCCTCAATCTTTCCCAGCATCAGGGTCTTTTTCCACTGAGTCAGCTCTTCACATCAGGTGGCCAAAGTATTGGAGTTTCAGCTTCAAAATCAGTCTTTGCAATGAACACCCAGGACTGATTTTCCTTAGGATAAACTGGTTGGATCTCCTTGCAGTACAAGGAATTCTCAAGAGTCTTCTCCAACACCACAGTTTAAAAGCATCAATTCTTCTGCACTCAGCTTTCTTTACAGTCCAACTCTCACATCCATACATGACCACTGGAAAAACCATAGCCTTGACTAGACGGACCTTTGTTGGCAAAGTAATTTCTCTGCTTTTGAATATGTTATCTAGTTTGGTCATAGCTTTCCTTCCAAGGAACAAGCATCTTTTAATTTCATGGCTATAATCCCCATCTTCAGTGATTTTGGAGCCCAGAAAAATAAAGTCAGCCACTGTTTCCACTGTTTCCCCATCTATATGCCATGAAGTGAAGGGATCAGATGCCATGATCTTTGCTTTCTGAATGTTGAGCTTTAAGCCAACTTTTACACTCTTCTCTTTCACTTTCATAAAGAGTTTCTTTAGCTATTCTTCACTTTCTGCCATAATGGTGGTGTCATCTTCATTTCTGAGGTTTTTGATATTTCTCCCGGCAATCTTGATTCCAGCTTCTGCTTTTTCCAGCCCAGCGTTTCTTATGATGAACTCTTTATCTAAGTCAAATAAGCAAGGTGACAATATACAGCCCTGACATAATCTTATTCCTATTTGGAGCCAGTCTGTTGTTCCATGTCCAGTTCTAACTGTTGCTTCCTGACCTGTATACAGATTTCTCAAGAGGCAGGTCAGGTGGTCTGGTATTCTCATCTCTTTCAGAATTTTGTTTATTGTGATCTACATAGTCAAAGGCTTTGGCATAGTCAATAAAGCAGAAATAGATATTTTTCTTAAACTCTTTTACTTTTTCAATGATCCTGCAGATGTTGGCAATTTGATCTCTGGTTCCCCTGCCTTTTCTAAAGCCAGCTCGAACATCTGGAAGTTCATGGTTCACATACTGCTGAAGCCTGGCTTGGAGAATTTTAAGCATTACTTTACTAGCATGTGAGATGTTGCAGTCATGTGGTAGTTTGAGCATTCTTTGACATTATCTTTCTTTGGGATTGGAATGAAAACTGACCTTTTCCAGTCCTGTGGCCACTGCTGAGTTTTCCAAATTTGCTGGCATATTGAGTGCAGCACTTTCACAGCATCTTCTTTTAGAATTTAAAATAGCTCAACTGGAATTCCATAATCTCCAGCTTTGTTCATAGTGATGCTTCCTAAGGCCCACATGACTTCACATTCCAGGATGTCTGGCTCTAGGTGACTGTGAGTGGTCACAACTTCATGATTATCTGGGTAATGAAAATCATTTTCCACGCACGCACAAGTGCATGGCGCACAAGCCTGGTGGCTGTGATGGCACATGAGCACAGCCTAGAGGAGCTAACCCCCCACCCCAATCCAAGGTCAGGAGCAGTGGTTGAGAGGAGTTACCCCATGTCCAATGTAAGAAGCAGTGGCTAAGCTTTGTTGGAGGAGCTGTGAAGATGATATGTGCCATGTGCAAGGTAAGAGAAACCCAAGTAAGAAGGTAGGCGCTGAGAGAGTGCATGAGAGGGCAGACAGACTAAAACCACAATCACAGACAACTAGCCAATCTGATCACATGGACTACAGCGTTGTCTAACTCAATGAAACTAAGCCATTAGTCTGATTAGTTAATGAGTATAGAATGGAAGGTAGATAGTTGGTAGGTATATGATAGAACATGTATAATGAAATGTTAATAATGGAATCTAGATAGCGGACATGCAGAAATTACCAGGAAATTATCTCAAATCTGCAATTTTGAATATTCTTTGGAAGGACTTTTGCTAAAGCTGATGCTCCAGTACTTGGCCATCTGATGTGAAGAACCTATTCATTGGAAAAGACCTTGATGCTGGGAAAGAAAGAAGACAGGAGAAGGAGGTGACAGAGGATGAGGTGTTTAGATGGCATCACTGACTTGATGGACATGAGTTTGAAAAAATCTCTGGGAGACAGTGAAGGACAAGAAAGCCTGGTGTGCTGTAGTCCATCGGGTGCAAAGAGTCAGACAGGATTTAGTGACTGAACAGCAACAAAGACCTTTTTCTTAATAAAATGTTTAGAAATACCTTCTTTGAGCTCCCACACTTCTATGAGTAAGTAAAACAGTGATGAGAAATCCACATAGCCTCTAAAGGAAGGTCAAATTTTTTCATAATACTTTTCCAAGAAGTATTAGAAGAAGACATGATGAGAAATCCACATAGCCTCTAAAGGAAGGTCAAATTTTTTCATAATACTTTTCCAAGAAGTATTAGAAGAAGACACTTCACAGACAATGGAGGATCTGATCGAGGAGATAAATAATGAAAAATACTTCCCCCACAATCTTAGAACTTGAATCTTACTCACCACTTCTAGAGGCTGTACACTCACATAGTAATTTCCTCTCGAGATTGCAGATGTCTTTAAGGTCTGTGACTTCAGAGTATCTTTTATTTCTTCACATTTAAATAAGGCTATTTATTGCAGTTCATTTTTTCCTTATTCCATCTTTGCATACTGACTATTAAGTTAATGGATCTCTGGATCAAGAGAAGTCACATGTGAATATAATGTAAAGACCGATGTTTATCACATAAACATCCTAGATTTTGAGTTTAATACCAATAATGTATTCTAATTTTGTATTAAATTCCATAAGGATAATCAACTATGTTCTGGGTGGAAAGAAGAGTGCAACAAACGTGGGCGTGCTCAGTAGCTCAACTGTGTCTGACTCTTCGAGAACCTGTGGACTCCTTTGTCTATGAAATTTTCCAGGCAAAAAATACTAGAGTGTGTTGCCATTTCCTACTCCAGGGAATCTTCCTGATCCAGGGATAAAACCTGTGTCTCTTTTGACAGGTAGATTCTTTATCACTTAAGCTACCTGAGAAACCCCCAATATGATGTGTATTTATATATGATTTATTGCTAAACTATGTTGGTTAAGTAAAGGAGTTCATTTTTCTTTAAAAACATTGTGTGTGATTATATGGATATGTGTGTGTACAATAACATCTACACATATGTGCCAGAGAAGTTCCAAATGCTGAGTCACCAGTGCAAAATTTGGAGGGGATAAGGATGGGGCAAAAGCAAAGGGAGGATTGGAAAGTCTCAACAAATAGTTGCAAAATAAGATCTCCCTGTCTCTTATCCCACGAAGGTAAAGTTTGAAGTTAACATCTAGCTGAAGTTAATTGGGGGCCTTCATAACTAAAGAGCAAAAATCAAAGAAAAGCAGAGATGTTTATATAACAGCACTGCGTGTACTGCCTTGCTAGAAAAAGTAATGCTAGCTTAGTTGCATGTACTCCAGAAAAGGCTTCCCTTTTTTAGAATTAGATTTCTCTAGCCTTAACTGCAATGCCCTCACCTTCTTATGCTAATTGGAAGCCACATTTGACAAAATCTGACTTTGCACATCAGAGCTGTCAGCAATCTCCAGATTTAACAGAGAGGAAAAAGTGGAAAACAGTTCAACATATTCAGCAGTAGAGGATAACCATATTAAGTAAATCATCCTACATATAGGCAAAATATGAAAACTTGTAAGATGAAGAATATGAACACAATCCATATTTTAACCAATGGCAAATATATATCAAAAGACATGTTTATAATGTCTAAATGAACACATGAAACAATATCCTAATTAAAGGGTTTCTTTATGTAAACAGCCAAATGCTTATTAAGAGATGATTGGTTAACTGTGATGTGTTCTATTGGTAAAATATTTTACCACTGCTAAAATAGTAAGACTTATGATTA
>SJYC01061823.1:0-17054 GCA_006408675.1 Madoqua kirkii
TGAATCTGTAGATTGCTTTGGGTAGTATACTCATTTTCACTATATTAATTCTTCCGATCCATGAACATGGAATATTTCTCCATCTATTAGTGTCCTCTTTGATTTCTTTCATCAGTGTTTTATAGCAATATATAGGTCTTTAGTTTCTTTAGGTAGATATATCCCTAAGTATTTTATTCTTTTTGTTGCAATGGTGAGTGGAATTGTTTCCTTAATTTCATTTTCTACTTTCCCATTATTAGTGTATAGGAATGCAAGGGATTTCTGAGTGTTGATTTTATATCCTGCAACTTTACTATATTCATTGATTATCTCTAGTAGTTTTCTGGTCGAGTCTTTAGGATTTTCTATGTAGAGGATCATGTCGTCTGCAAACAGTGAAAGTTTTACTTCTTCTTTTCCAATCTGGATTCCTTTTATTTCTTTTTCTTCTCTGATTGCTGTGGCCAAAACTTCCAGGACTATATTGAATAGTAGTGGTGAAAGTGGGCACCCTTGTCTTGTTCCATAGGCCACTTTTGTCTGTCTTTGTATATCAGTAATTTTTGAAGACTCCCTGCTGCTGCTGCTGCCCAGAGAGAATACACGTGTCTGCAGTCCCCACAGCTCCTTGAGTCTTCTTCCAGCTTTCCTGTCACACTTTTTCTACCCTAGGTTCAGTGAACAGTGTGAGCGGCAAGACACCAATCATTAGTAGTGAAATTGAATTAGTAATGAAAAAACTGGCAAACAGAAGTCCCGAATGGGCAGCATCACACAGCTACGGAACATACAAGAGCTAATACCTATGCTTCTCAAACTATTCCAAAAAAATTGAAGTGGACAGAACACTTCCAAATTTTTCTACAAAGCCACCATTACCCAGATACCAAAACCAAAGAGAGTAAAGTGATAGAAAATTATAAGCCAGGATCTCTGATGAAAAGATGCAAAAATCCTCAACAAAATATTAAATGAAGAACAACAGAGAGTAGTTATCCTCAAGTCATTTTCTTAAATATGGACTTGGACACTTGTTTATTTTTGAGTAGGATATTTGATATTTAAAACCTCAGTTCTTCAAGTGTAAAAGATCTCTGAATATAGCTACCTCACAGGGATTAAGTAGTAAATTGTATTAATAAATCCCTTAATACTTGGCCCTACACACAATAAGTTCTCTATAAGATCAGCTGGATATATAGGCCTGAACACAATGAGGGAGGTCTGGACCAGAGGTAAAGATTTGGTAATAATTTCAGTTTGCACCAAGATGGTAACAATTTATAAATAATAAAGGCACTGGTTAACAACCTTAGCTGCACATGGAAATCACCCAGAGAACTCTGAAAAGCTACACTGGGAGTTTGGAAAAGCAGTAGATTCTCCACAGATTTTGACTGAACTGGTATAGAACAGTGGTTCTCCAACTTCAGTGTGTGTTGGAAAGACCTGAAACCACCTGCTGTCCCTCAGATTGTTGACCATTATCCCAAGAGTTTCCAGTTCAGAAGATTAGGGCTTCCCAGATGGCACTAGTGGTAAAGAACCCACCTGCCAATGTAGGAGATATAAGAGACACGGGTTCAATCTCTGGGCTGGGAATATCCCCTAGAGGAGGGCGTGGCAACCCACTCCAGTATTCTTGCCTGAAGAATCCTATGGACAGAGAAGCCTGGCTGGCTACTGTCCATGGGGTCGCAGAGTCAGACTCCACGAGTTTCTAATTCAGATGATTAAGAATTTGCATTTCTAATATGTTTCAAGTGATACTGTTGGTGCAGCTACTGGAGAAAAGATTTATAAACTATGAATATTCTCCTGGCAGCATAAAATATTCTTCTAAGCTCCAGAGTAAAAATAATAACTTCACTCTAGCTCTCATTATTAGAGATTTCACCAATTTTCCTAAGCTCAAAGATGAGGATTAGGATGTATTAATAAGAAAAACTCTCAGATATGAAAAGTGAGTTTTGCTATCAACTATCCAGAGGAACAGTGTGAGACCATGAAGTGATTGAATGGCCACTAGCTACACAGTCTTGTTTTGCTCAAACATGTTTTTAGGGGGAGAGGATTGGGACTGTAATCGCCTGTGCCTGCGTTAAATCGCTTTAGTCGTGTCTGACTATATGCGACCCTATGGACTGTAGCCTGCTAGCCTCCTCTGCCCGTGGGATTCTCCAAGCAAGAATACTTGAGTGGGTTGCCACTCTAGTGGGAAAGATCAGGGAATCTTTCAAAACCAGGAATCGAACCGACCTCTCTTATGTCTCCTGCTCTGGCAGGGAAGGTTCTTTAACCTTGGGACTATAAGAAGAGGCTGTAAAAAGGAGGGAGTTAGCAATGGTTTCTCCTCACACAGGTGATATGACTTGCACCTTCATCTATAATAATTAAGGAGTGAACTATTCTTTTTCACCTGGAAAATGTAATAGTTTATTGAGTTTACTTTTTTACTAAAAAAATGTAAAATTTTAGCCCATTTCTGACAGTTGCAACTTTTTTTTCCTTGTTGGAGAGTGAATTATCATACAGAACTTACACGTGGACATACTCAAAAGTCTCTCAATTGAAACAAACAATGAAAAAAACCAAAAGGAAGCACCAGTCTTCAGGTGCCACTTCACTTCTGGTTTAACAGGTTCAGGAAGCTCATTGGCTCCAGCCTGACCAATCAAGTCTAGCCTCCAACTCTGACCAATTAGGTTACCTGCCCTTCAACTTAAGTGCGATTCTGTAGTTGCTGGCTGTTTCTGCAGCAGACTGAAGGGAAGGTAAGGTGGAAGACGAGTGCTACTTGGCGGGAGAGGGGGAGTTTTCAAAGTTAATTCTCTTTTCTGTCAAAGTCTGCTTATCTCTGATTGTCTGTTTCTACCTCATTTGAGAGACAGCGAATTTTCTGCTGCTTGAGGGGTTCAATTCAGCTGCTCAGTCGTGTCCGATTCTTTGCGACCCCATAAATTGCAGCACGCAAGGTCTCCCTGTCCATCAACAACTCCCAGAGTTCACTCAGACTCATGTCCATCGAGTCAGTGATGCCATCCAGCCATCTCATCCTCTGTCATCCCCTTCTCCTCCTGCCCCCAATCCCTCCCCCATCAGTCTTTTCCAGTGAGTCAACTCTTCTCATGAGGTGGGTTGAGGGGAGAAATAAAAATGAATAAGGTACCTAGATTTTACCCCCTTTTCTATTTGTAATCACAAAATACTTGTAAGAAGTCGAGACGAGTTTTTCTTTCACTAGCAAAGGTGAAACTTGGTACCGAACTGAAAAAAAGCGCTGGGCTGATCAAATACTGAAAACTATCTCTTCAGATAGAGTAATTTCCTCCTACTTCTGCTTCCTTTACTTGGCTTTTTGTGGGCTCTTGGAAAACCCGGGACTGGAAATAACTCAAAAATGATGTGCTACCCAAGGGGCCAGGCTCTGAGCACTAGCTCTACTTTTATTAGGAAAAGGCATTGTTAATTCTCCATTTGGCGTCCCTGACAATGGACAATGCAAGAAGGACATTCTCTGGTTGCCTCAAGCTTTGGTTCTAACTCTAGCTTAATCTCTTAAAACAAACCTTACTATCCCTGACAAAGGCAGCTAGTGAGGTCCTTTCTCTCCTGTCTTATAACACCAGAAGGAAACTAAATATATTCCACTGTTTTCCTGGTGCTTCCACTAGGCTTTATAGCTACCTTCTGTTCCAAAACCTCCAGGAAGGATTCAGTGTCTAGTACACTTTGTCTCTAGGACATCTGCCCTGAGATTGACTTTTTAACAAAGCCTTTTGAGGATGCAAGGGCTGTTAGTTGAATTTAACTTGTCTTGATCCTCTCTGTTCCGCTTAGCCTTTTTATTAAGGGAACTTGAAATCTGGGAGATACTCTGGTGTTCATTTAGATTCTGATTCTGTTTGGCTGGAATTTGGGGCTAAGAATGACTGGGGGAGAGACTGTCTATTGGCATAACATCCTCACATGCCTGCTGCTTAGCTCTCTTATTTTACCTTTCGAACTGTTGTCTTTGTCTTCACAGAAGCAAGTGGTTCTTTGGCCCCTAGCTATTAGCTTCAAAATTCTTTAGTTTCCGCTGAAATAATGTCTTTTTTGGCATTCCAGTATAGACTAGAGTTAATCATAACTGCACTGCTTAAATAATATGCAGCTTTTTTTGTGTCTTTATTTGCTCAGTTGTGTCCAACTCTGTGACCCCAGGGACTTACAGCCAGCTTGGCTCCTCTGTCCATGAAACCTTCCAGGCAAGAATAATGGAGTGGATAGCCATTCCCTTCTCCAGGGGTGTCTTCTTGAATCCAGATCTGCATTGCAGGTGGATTCTTTATCATCTGAGCCAGGGAAGCATCTTTCTTATGGGACCTCAGACCGAAGTGTTCTTTTCATACTTCATGTCCAAACTTTGAATTCAAGAATCTCTATTTTCTAAACTTCTAGCAGGGTTTCCCTATGTTACTCAGCCTGCAGCTGAGTCTCACAAATATCATAATTGAATTGAGCAACAAGATCCCTATAAAGTGTATGGGCTGGAAGGTGGAATTGGAGCATTACATGGGGCTGTGACACTGATCTTTGAAGCTTTCCTCTTCCTCTCACACTACTGTTCTCAGAGGACAAAAGAATCCTGACAGTTGGGAAGCAAAGAAATGCATCAAGACTATGATAATAGGTGAAATCGAAGGGGTCTTTCTGTAGGATTTACTTTCCTATTGTTTAACTGAGATTTGAAGGTTTCCCTTAGTGTGTGAGTAGTTAATCTGATTGGGAGTTGACCTATCATAATTCAAAAGATCACAGATGTTCATCACTTACAAAACTGTTAACCCAATAGGATTAAATAGCCTCACCTGTGGCTGGCTTCCTTGAGTGAGCTTGTCTTCATCTGTGTGGAATGTTTTTTCCTATTAGGAGCCATAAGAATACGAAGCAGAATTTATCTTAGGATCCTGTTTCTATCAACTATTACAGATTTTTAACCAAAGATGACATAGGACAGACTGGCCACCCACTAACTATCCCAGTTAGTGTGGTGAAAGTGGCAGCCATCATATTGCATGGGGGGACAGAGTCAAAGCTGGATCAAAGGATAAGGAAGGAATTTACACCGGAAAGGATGAGAGCAGGAACACTTTGAGATGTGCCAGGTGCAGGAGGTGACACAGGTGCTTGTAGCCTCGAGGACTCCCTTTCAGAATACAGCAGTGCTGAGGATCGGGAATTGCTGCTCATCCTAATGTGTATCTTCAACAGCTGCTATCTAGACATAACATTAAATTCCAGTGGACAGATTTCTAGTCCCTGTTTTTCTGACAGAATTGCCTTGAGCTTATTTTGTCTCATAGGAACTAGAGGTTAATGGTTCAGTGGTGATCACAAGGTGAGGCTGTGAATGGTAGTTCTTCCCACTGAAGACCTACTCAGATCAGCTGGGAGTTTTCTATTAATGGTTATGTGATGGCTCCTGAGATGGATGAAACTTTTATGTTAAGCAGTCTTGACACTTAGCTTCGATAACGCCAGACAGGTCATCCAGGTCAGACCAGGGATAATTATCATCCCTCGAAAGAACATATGACAGGGCAACTGCACCTTCAGTTTCCTCATAGCACTGTGTTCCGTCACTGAGGAGTCCAAGCCCTTTTGCTTGTCCTTGTTGGTATCAAGTATTGAGTAGGTCTAGGTAGAAAACAATCCTCTTTGGGAACAGGAAAGTTTGATTGAATTCACTGCACAAAAGTTTTACTGAAGGCCTATCTGCAGTAAGACCTGCACTTCCTGTACACCTTACTAATGATGGCAGCACACAGCTCATAAGAGTTCTAATTCCTTTCTATTTCACCTTCAAAAGTGCTTGGTTTCTGGCTGTACTGAATTGTAGGCGGAAAAAAACCTCATAATGCAAGTTACCTTGTTTCCTTCTTCCTATAATCAGACTTCAGAATGACTGCCTTCCTCTAAGCTCTTTATAGAGGTGGTGGCATCAACAGCCAGAGAAAGTCGGGGAATATATGTTGGTGGGGCCTAATGGAAACTCAGTACATGCTTTTTCTTTCTAGCTGCTCTTACTTGGACTTGTTTCTTGGATAGTGAAGGTTGTATATCTCTTCAGTAATGACCACCAGCTTTTTACATATTTTTAAAATAGATATTTAAGTTTATTGTATATACATATTAGATACAGTTCAAAAGGAATAAAAATTCAACATTCTAGAACATAAGACAAATAGAACTAAGATTGACACTACAAATGGGATTAATGAACAGAAATGTTTTTAACCCATCCATATTATGCAGTTTTAATACTAACATTTCACAATGATCAAATCCTTCTTTGAAACTTAAGAGTTGGTAAAGGATGTATGCCATCTTAAGTATTCAGAAACTTTCAAAACAGTCTTACTGGTGTTTATGTGGTGGAAAGAGACCTACTTATTGTACATGACTATCACATTTTAGGAGACATTACCTAACAGTGTTTATTTTTAAAGGAAGAAATCAATTTTAAGTACTTTAGAAATGCTACCTAGACTAGAATGACACTAAATATTGTATGTTACTTCTGTCAGTTCAGTTCAATTCAGTTCAGTCGCTCAGTCATGTCCGACTCTTTGTGACCTCATGAATTGCAGCACGCCAGGCCTCCCTGTCCATCACCAACTCCTGGAGTTCACTCAGACTCACTCCATCAAGTCAGTGATGCCACCCAGCCATCTCATCCTCTGTTGTCCCCTTCTCCTCCTGCCCCCAATCCCTTCCAGCATCAGAGTCTTTTCCAATGAGTCAACTCTTCACATGAGGTGGCCAAAGTACTGGAGTTTCAGCTTTAGCATCATTCCTTCCAAAGAAATCCCAGGGTTGATCTCCTTCAGAATGGACTGGTTGGATCTCCTTGCAGTCCAAGGGACTCTCAGGAGTCTTCTCCAACACCACAGTTTAAAAGCATCAATTCTTTGGTGCTCAGCCTTCTTCACAGTCCAACTCTCACTTGGAAAATGCAGACAAATTTGGGTTGAGGCAAGACAGTAGAAGAATGTGCGCTCATCTTCTCCTGCAAGAACACCAAAATTGCCACTAGCTGCTCAACAACCATGGATAGGAGGATGTTGGAACCCACCAAGAAAAGGTAGCCTCATGGCCAAGGGCAAAGCAGAAGTTACAAAATTGCTATAGGAGGGGTGCAATCACATTTAAAATCAAACCTAATATCCACCAGACTCTCAGAGGGCACAGACAAAACCTTGTGTGCACCAGGATCCAGGGAAAGGAGCAGTAACCCCTGCAAGAGACTGAGCCAGATTTGCCTGTGATGATTTGAGGGTCTCCTGTGGAGGCAGGAGTTAGCAGTGACCTGCCTCTGGGACCAGGACCACTGGCAGCAGCAGTCTTGGGAGGTGTGGGATGCCCAAGTTGCAAAATCTCCTAGTGACCACCAGGGAGCTGGCATCTGATGCAAAAGCAGGAGAGTTTTTATTACCAAGCTCGAGCTGGGGCTCCCACCATTACTGACTCAGTGGCTAAGGAGAGGAGCCTCGAACTCTAGCTGCTAGAGTGGGTTTCATTGCTTATATAGGGTATTCTCGCGCAAAAAATGTTACCTTCTGTGGAAGGGTTAGATGTTGGGTTCTGATTGGTTCCCATTTCCCGAGCTTAATTAGAATTTCCCGGGCAGGTCATAAGTCCTGAATATAAAGTTAGGAGATCCTGATCTGGGATCTGATTGGCTCGCAGGTGGTAGGGTGAGGTCAGGGGATTTCCAAAGACTCTCTCCTCAGAACTCTAAAATAGAGTCTTTTTTAACAAAAGGAGGTGGCTTAGGTTCTTCAGCATTAGTCTTCTGGGAGGAGGTCGCCATTAGCCCCACTAGAGAGTGCTGTGTGGGTAATCCACAAGCTAGAGAACAGTTATACCAAAGAAGTTCTCACACTGTAGGGAAAGTTCTAGGCCCTCCTCTGACTTTCCAATCTGGGGATCTCACAAAGGGCTGGGAATCCCCAGGGAATTCGACTTTTGAGGGTCAGGGAGATTTGATTACAGATCTCCCACAGGCCTGGGGAAGCAGACACTTGGCACAAACAAAGCTTTATGTGCACCAGGGCTGAAGAGAAAGCAGTGACCCCACAAGAGACTGAGTTAGACTTGCATGCGTTTCGAAGTTTCTGGCAGAGGTGTGGGTCAACAGTCACCTGCTGTGGGGGTCAGTGGTACTGGCAGCAGTAGGGCTATAGGGTGTGTGGGGTGCTGGCATACCTTCTTGGAGGAGGTTGCCACTATCCCTACCATAGAGACTGCTAACTCTAGGACTGGGCTTCCTTAGGCCAAACTAGAAGGATGGAGCACAGACCCACCCATCAGCATAAAATTGGACTAAAGATTTACTGATCATGGCCCTTTCCAACAGAGCTGACCCAGTTTTCCCCACAGTGAGTCCATCCCATCAGAAAGCTTGCATGGGCCTCTAATCCTCATCCATCACAGGGCGAACAGAATGAAAACTGTAATCAAAGAAAACTAATCAAAATGATCAGATGGAGTCACAGCTTTGTGTAACTCAAACTATGAGCCATGCTGTGTAGGGCCACCTAAGACAGATGGGTCATGGATGGAGAGTTATGACAAAAAACGGTTCCTGGAGAAGAGAATGGCAAACCATGTCAGCATTCTTGCCTTGAGAACCCCACGAATAGTATGAAAGCCAAAAACATATGACAGTGAAAGATGAGCCCACGAGGTCAGTAGATGTCTAATATGCTTCTGGAGAGAAGTATGGAGAAATAGCTCCAGAAAGAGGGAAGAGGCTGAGCCAAAGTGAAAATGATGCCCAGCTGTGGATGTATCTGGTGAAAGTAACTCTGTTGTAAAGAACAGTACTACATCAGTTCAGTTACTCAGTCGTGTCCGACTCTTTGCAACCCCATGAATCGCAACACGCCAGGCCTCCCTGTTAATCACCATCTCCTGGAGTTCACTCAGATTCACATCCATCGAGTCCATGATGCCATCCAGCCATCTCATCCTTGGTCATCCCCTTCTCCTCCTGCCCCCAATCCCTCCCAGCATCAGAGTCTTTTCCAATGAGTCAACTCTTCCCATGAGGTAGCCAAAGTACTGGAGTTTCAGCTTTAGCATCATTCCTTCCAAAGAAATCCCAGGGTTGATCTCCTTCAGAATGGACTGGTTGGATCTCCTTGCAGTCCAAGGGACTCTCAAGAGTCTTCTCCAACACCAGAGTTCAAAAGCATCAATTCTTTGGCACTCAGCATTCTTCACAGTCCAACTCTCACATCCGTTCATGACCATAGGAAAAACCATAGCCTTGTCTAGACAGATAGGAACCTGGAATGTTAGGTCCATGAATCAAGGTGAATTGTGGCCAAACAGCAGATGGTGAGTGAATGTTGACATTTTAAGGAATAAGTGACCTAAAATGGATGGAAATAGGCAAATTTAATTCAGGTGACCATTATATCTACTACTATAGGCAAGACTCCCTTAGAAAAAATGGAGTAGCCCTCATAATCAGCAAGAGTCTGAAATGCAGTACTTGTGTGCAGTCTCAAAAACAATAGAATGATCTTAGTTTGTTTCCAGTTTGTGTATGGATATGAGAGTTGGACCTTAAAGAAGGCTGAGTGCCAATGGATTGATGCTTTCAAACTGTGGTGCTGGAGAAGACTCTTGAGAGTCCCTTGGACTGCAAGAAGATCAAACCAGTCAATCCTAAAGGAAATCAATCCTGAATATTCATTGGAAGAGCTGAAGCTTCAATAGCGCTAACATGAGGTGAAGAGCTGACTCATTGGAAAAGACCCTGATGCTGGAAAGACAGAGTGCAGGAGGAGAGGGGGATGATAGAGGATGAGACTGTTGGATGGCATCATCCACTCAGTGGATGTGAGTGTGAGTAAAATCTGGGAAACAATGAAGGATAGGGAAGAGCTGGTGTGCTGCAGTCCATGGGATTGCAAAGTGTCAGACATGACTAAGTGAACAATAGTGTATCAATTATGTCAAATGAAGCAATAGAAGTTAAATTTTAACATTTTAGATAGATTTGAAATGGAACTTAAAGTAACTAATACTTGAAGTTCTGAATACCAACTAGGTTTATGCACGTCTTTTCTTATCCAAAAGTATCTTCTCTTAGAAATGGAGTATTTAGTTAATTATCCTTCTTGGAGACTTTGGCTACAATAAGAGGCCAAGAGACTACAGGTTGCTGACCTGCTGGCATTGCTGGATAGTGACAAGAACTAGGGGCAAGCTCCTAAGGACAGAGGAGACCATAGCAATACAGATTACTAGAACTAGGTGACAAAGCAAGCTAAGTGCCTTGACAAAACTTACCTTAGAAACTGTCTATTAAGATCAATAAGTAGGATTGCTTTTCCAAAGGACAGAGGTCAACATTTGTTACAAAGTGAACATTAGTAAAAGCACTGACTACTGTGAATTCTTAAGTACCTGGCAACTCTTAATCTAAAGGATATATGAAGCCACAACAAACCAACAAAACCCCCTTGAAAAATACAACCCCAGTGTTTATCAGAGCTTCACTTCTTTTCTCTCTGGCCAGGCTCTGAGTACAATGCAGCATATGATACAGCATCAACTCTGTCCCAACTCTGTCAACTCTTGAAAATTTGTGGGTAGTGGTCATTTAACATATTTAGCAATTTAGAAGTCCCTTGAAGACCTTGACTGTCTAACCAGTGTTAAAACTTCAGCGCTCTAAATGCAAAATTTGTTCAATCAAACTGCATCCTTCTCTACACTTTGCAAGCATGGAGTAGCAGACACATATTTAAGCATTCTGCCCTAATATCTGTATTGGGAGTTTTAACATCATTTGTTGAATATTTGTCATCTAGGTCGTTTTCAGTCTTGAAATACCACTTTTCTAGGATGCTTATTTTCCATTTCCGGTTTTTCTGATCCTAAGTCAACATCGTCAGTGATGGCTTCTTGATTTTGTTTCTTGGTTGCACAAGCCTCAATGTTTGATCCAAATCTAACTTGATTTCTTTATTGTCAGAATGTCAACAATTCCATGTTGCATCACTTCAATAGGCTGAGATCCTGCCAGAATGGCCTTCTCAGATTGTGGCAGTATTTTCAGTAGGACTTAAGTGGTTTCAGTACATGTGAGGCATATCCAATACCTAACAAACTTTTTTTTTTTTTTACAGTGTAACCAATACTACTTGGACATCTCTCATTAATCAGGTTTAGGCATGTAGAAAATATCTTAAAGTGTGTTTTTTTTTTTTTTTTCATCTTCTGCTATGGTAGTCCAGGAGGTCCCAACTGACTTTTGACTTTGTGCTTTGGGCTCAGGCTGGGTGGCTACTGAACTCGGAAGCCTTTTCACACTTGTCCGTTGCCAGTTTTCTACTCACATGAGCTTTTCTCTCCTCCATAGTTTATTTGGATGAGTCCATCTACTATAAATGCTTTTCACCATGGTATGTCTGTGCTGGTCAATGCTTTTTGACTTTTCTATTAGTTTAGTATTAGAAAACAAAGCAGGCCTGGCTACCATTTCAGCTGCTATGCTTCTTGATAAGTATCTTATGTCCTGAGAAGCAACTGTTTTGATACCAGATGAAACTGTATTTGTGATAATTCTATATCTCAAGGCCCTTTCCAAACTGTAACATTGGTAGACATATCTTGAGGCCTGTTTCACGGTGTCTTGGGTATTACTATGGTGACTTCTTTTTTTAGGGAAGGAGATTATTCTTTTCTATGTCAATTTACATAGTATCTGTTCCCTTTATTGATTTGGTATAGAATCAATCTGGTTTCTTCACTGGGTGGATAAAATGCAGCAGGAGGGGAAGATTTTCGCTCAGCACTACAGAGAACCACGAGAGTCATCATTCTCACCCCACCTTGATTGCCACATGTAGGAGCAGAGGCAAGCTCTTTTCCAAGCTGGTAGAGTCAGGAGAGATACACATTCATCAAAAAGGAGGAAGGAATGACTATCCTGAATAGTTTAATAGTAACAGAAATAAAGATGACACAAAACCCATCAAATGAAACAATACTATTTTCAACTGATTGCAAAGTGTCCAAAGTGTCTTCAATTAATAACTTGGTACTTATTTAAAAGGTTTAACAGAAGTGAGACCAAAACATTTTGTATCGACATGTCATGAAATAGCATCTTTGTTTAAAATAACAATACACTAGAAAAAATATGGCAAATATAAATTTGTTTTCATGGAGAACAAAACAGTTACAAAGCTCAACCACATACCAAAGTTCACCTAAAAGAACTTTTCCTCTTGTAAATTAGAAGGGATTTAAAAAAGAAAGTAAACTAAGACTTTTTAGAGAATTGGGATATAGGTTGCTCGGTCCAAGGGTTCAGTTCAGTTGCTCAGTTGTGTCTGACTCTTTGCACCCCCATGAATTGCAGCACGCCAGGCCTCCCTGTCCATCACCAACTCCTGGAGTTCACTCAGACTCACGTCCATCGAGTCGTTGATGCTATCCAGCCATCTCATCCTCTGTCGTCCCCTTCTTCTCCTGTCCCCAATCCCTGCCCACATCAGAGTCTTTTCCAATGAGTCAACTCTTCACATGAGGTGGCCAAAGTACTGGAGTTTCAGCTTTAGCATCATTCCTTCCAAAGAAATCCCAGGGTTGATCTCCTTTAGAGTGGACTGGTTGGATCTCCTTGCAGTCCAAGGGACTCTCAAGAGTCTTCTCCAACACCACAGTTCAAAAGCATCAATTTTTTGGTGCTCAGCCTTGTTCACAGTTCAACTGTCACATCCATATCCATACATGACCACAGGAAAAACCATAGCCTTGACTAGACGGACCTTAGTCGGCAAAGTAATGTCTCTGCTTTTGAATATGCTATCTAGGTTGTTCATAACTTTTCTTCCAAGAAGTAAGCATCTTTTAATTTCATGGCTGCAGTCACCATCTGCAGTGATTTTGGAGCCCCCCCAAATAAAGTCTGACACTATTTCTACTGTTTCCCCATCTATTTCCCATGAAGTGATGGGACTGGATGCCATGATCTTAAGTTTTCTGAATGTTGAGCTTTAAGCCAACTTTTCCCACTCTCCTCTTTCACTTTCATCAAGAGGCTTTTTAGTTCCTCTCCACTTTCTGCCATAAGGGTGGTATCATCTGCATATCTGAGGTTATTGATATTTCTCCCGGCAATCCCCCAGTTTAAATAGCTGCATGAATTGAGACAAATAAAAATTATTTGAACATAAATCTATGTGAGATAAATGGAAATGTTGAAAGTCAACCATTAGTTCACACATTATAGCCAAAAATAAGCTCCGTTCGTATGTATCAACATTTTACACAAACTTAGTTTCTGTATCTAGCTGGGTGTCTAAAGTGAGTGTGATGGGACTGAAAGGGGAAAATATAAAGCAAGGTCCTCAAATAAGACTCCAGGAAATCTACAAGAGGGGGAATACAAGAATAGGGGGAGAGGTGGGGATGAACTGGATTCACTGTACATGAGTTAAGGATGCATGTAATGGGGTACAAGCTATTATCGTCCTTTTTCCTATAAGGAGACTAATTCTTGGCTGCCTTACTCCATGTTCTTTATAGAGGTGGTAATATCAGTAGCCAACAAATGGGGATGTTAGAGCAGTTAATTCAAAGTCAGTACATGTGTTTTCCCCTTCTAGCTGCTGTTACTTAACTCTTTATCTCTTGATCAGCAGTAATATTTCTCTTTGATAATGACCATCAACTAGTACATGTTTGTAGAGAATCATTCTTCAACTTGGCTGTCAAATAACAAGCCATAAACATCCATCTCTCTGACAACGTACTTTTTGGAAGCATTTACCTTCCCCACTAATGACTGCCTAACATTGAAAAAGGTTTCTTATCCTTGCCCTCAAAGCCATTTTCTGACTTACCTAGGTAGCTTTAAAATCTTGCATTTTGGTTCCTGACCAACACTTCTGGTGTTGTAGCATCCCTTTCTGCTGGTTTCTACTGCTTGATCAGTGTGAGGGGAGCAGCTTAACCTCCCTGTTTTCATGCAGGGACTTAGCCACTCCCCTCCCCTGAAAGGGGCAGAACTAGAAACACTTCTGACTCCTCTCTCCATATCTTAATAGTCCCTTCTCAAGGGATGCATAATGATCCATCTGGTTAAGGAAATTGGGAACAGAAAATACTACTTGCCCATGCTTTTTACTGAGTAGTTGTCTCTCATCCTGTGGCTTTCTGTAGCCTGCAGGTAAAAAATGGATTTTTCTTCATAAACGTGGTTAGTGTCTGCAGGGGTTAATAATCAGCTGCCTGTTGCTCTGGCTAAGCCATGAGAAAAACACCATAGGAAAAGAATAAAAGCAAAATATAGCAATACAATATAATCTCAGCAAAAGTATATCGGGTTATTTGCTGGAGTCACTATGTCCTGCTAAGCTAAGGAAAAACATAGTGTGGACCTTGGAACGCCGGGTCAATGCAAGTTCAGAATGCTGCTTGTTCACACACCAATATGTTTTCCCAAGACATATGTGGGTCTATGACCTACAGCTGGGTGATACTCCTTGTATAAGAAAATGACAGTTCAATAAAATGAGAGACATGACTGGGGACAGAGGAGGCTGATTTTATCATAGCACAACAGATACTTTCTGCATGCCAAGACATTAAATAAAAGTGATGTGGCTCCAAGGAACAGGGCTGTTGGTCCAAGAGGTCTTGAGTCCCCCAGTCCCATCTTTAAAACTTTAATTCTGTCTCTGGTTTCTTTTTCCCAAACTGTGTGTTGACCACTTTTAATCCCTACCTGCTGTGCTGGCTGCAGCGAGTATCTACTCAGTCTATCAGAATATCACTTTGGACTGAGAAGGGAGCAAGTAATGGTGGTTTTAAATCTTTGCCCTATATTCTAATTAAGTTTAATCAACCAAACCAATATTTCAGTTTCTGTGATGATGAAATAAACTACTGAAAGCACAGACTGTTAGACTGTTTAACATGTGGCTCTACCACTTACCACCTGTGTGGCCTCTGAATCTATCCATACTTAACCTCTGTATTCCTCAGTATTTTCTTGCCTGTAAAATGAGGGTGCGTGTGTGAGGGCTCGGTTTTTTGACTCTTTGTGACTCCATGGACTTGAGCCCCCCAGGTTCCTCTGGCCATGGGATTTTTCAGGCAAGAATATTGAGTGGGTTGGTATTTCCTTCTCCAGGGGATCTTCCCCACCCAGGGATTGAACCAGCATCTCTTACATCAGCAGGGGCATTCTTTACCACTCACACCACTTGGGAAGCCCCTAAACGAGGGTAATAGTACTTTTGTGGTACGGCGGTTATGAAAACTAAGGAAGCAAACAAATCTAAAGGGCTTAGATGTGTTAAATGGATGTCTGGCACTGAAATATTTACTTAGCTCTAAGACCTTATGCTGGGGTCCAGCCCCAGTGGATCCAGGGTAATTCGAAGGGGAGATGGAGTCAGCATCCTAGGAAAAAACATTTAATTACAGATATGGAGAAAGATTAGAAATGGATAGTATAGTAAGAAATATTAGTGGAGAAAAAGATGCTGAATAACTTGGTCTATGTGGGATGCCAATAAAATTCCAAGACAAGGAATTTGCACCATCTACTTTGAGTCACCGGCACCACTTGAATATTGGAGGGTGCCCCTCCTTGGGCTCCTTCTCGCGTGGAACCTAAAAGCTGGGGCAAGTAAGTAGACTTGGAGGGCACCCACACGCCAGATGGGAATTCAGCCAGAAAAATGGAGAGCAAGAAAGAAACGACATGGGGGAATCAGTCTTTCCAGAAACTGATCCAATTTCTTTATTTTTTAGGTTTGCTTATATACCTTTTGTTACACATAGAGACAAATGGAAATTTTAAAGTCACACGGGGGTCATCAGTCCTGACCTTTATAAAAATCAGGTGCCTCACATAAATGTATAAAATAAAGGTCTTAGGGGATTGAGGCCTGCTGATATTTTATGACCCTTTCTTTCTGATAATCAAAAAACTTATTTTTTCCAAGGGTGTTTTTTCTTAAACCAGGTGCCACCCTCTGAAGGTAGCAGATAAAGTTGCAGTCCTATAGGGTGAGGGTGTAGTGGGTTACAACCAAGAAAGGAATGGGGCCGATGCATTAAGTGTGGCCAAGAGGAGCTACCCCATGTCTGAGGTCAGGGGCAGCAACCTGGAGTGCCAGGCTGCGATGGCACAGAAACGGCCAAGAGGAGCTACCCTGTGTCTGAGGTCGAGGTGGCGACTGAGAGGAGGCACCCCGTGTCTGAGGTCAGTGGCAGCCGGGAGGAGGCACCCCACGTCTGAGGTCAGTGGCAGCTGGGAGGAGGCACCCTGTGTCCGAGGTCAGGGGTGGCCAGAAGAAGCCACCTCTTGCTCGAGGCCTGGGGCGGTGACCCTGAGGAGCCACCCTGAGCCAGAGGCCAGGGGTGGCAGCCAGAAGGAGCAACCCGAGGAGCGGTGGCTGTGCAGGCGCAGGAGGGCCTAGAGGAGCTATCCCACAGTGAAGGTCAGGGATGGCAGCGGTAAGGAGATACCCCTCGTCCAAGGTAAGGAGCAGCAGCTGTGCTTTGCTGGAGCAGCCGTGAAGAGATACCCCACGCCCAAGGTAAGAGAAACCCAAGTAAGATGGTAGGTGTTGCAAGAGGGCAGACACACTGAAACCATACTCACAGAAAACTAGTCAATCTAATCACACTAGGACCACAGCCTTGTCTAACTCAATGAAGTTAAGGCATGCCTGCGGGGCAACCCAAGACGGGCGGGTCATGGTGGAGAGGTCTGACAGAACATGGTCCACTGGAGAAGGGAATGGCAAGCCACTTCAGTATTCTTGCCTTGAGATCCCCATGAACAGTATGAAAAGGCAAAATGATAGGATACTGAAAGAGGAACTCCCCAGGTCATTAGGTGCCCAATATGCTACTGGAGATCAGTGGAGAAATAACTCCAGAAGGAATGAAAGGATGGAGCCAAAGCAAAAACATTACCCAGCTGTGGATGTGACTGGTGATAGAAGCAAGATCTGATGCTGTAAAGGAGCAATATTGCATAG
>SJYC01061827.1:0-41515 GCA_006408675.1 Madoqua kirkii
TCTACATAATTAAGCTAAACTCACAATCATAAAAGCCAATTTTCTGTTCAGAAATCTCAGACTTAGGTGTCTAGTTAAATAAAACATGCAATTTCCAATGCTCCTATTAATCACACAACTTGTATATTTTCTCTAGTACTGCTACATCTGATGTGGTTGCCACTAACCAGACACAGCTATTTCACTTTATAAAGATTAAAACTCAGTTGATGGACATGAGTTTGAGCAAGCTCCAAGAGTCGGTGATCGACAGGGAAGCCTGCTGTGCTACAGTTCATGGGTCGCAAAGAGTTGGACATGACTGAGTGACTGAATTGAAAACTCAGTGTGTTTTAATGTGACTGATGTGTTAACTGCTCAGTAGGAGAAGGCAATGGCAACCCATTCCAGTACTCTTGCCTGTAAAATCCCATGGATGGAGGAGCCTGGTAGGCTGTGGTCCATGGGGTCGTGAAGAGTCTGACATGGCTGAGCGACTTTGCTTTCACTTTTCACTTTCATGCATTAGAGAAGGAAATGGCAACCCACTCCAGTGTTCTTGCCTGGAGAATCCCAGGGACAGTGGAGCCTGGTGGGCTGCCATCTATGGGGTCGCACAGAGTCAGACACGACTGAAGCAGTTTAACAGCAGCAGCAGCAGCATACATAACTAGTGGTTACCATATCGGACCATTCAGATACAGAATATTTCCATCACTGCAGAAAATTCTCTTGGAGACAGCTGCTCTAGAATGTATCTCCTAGGCCCCTTCCATATGCACAAATCTCTGTAATACAGCCCTGCCTCTAGCTTATTGGAAGAAAAAAATGAGCCACCTCTTTCTGTTTCCTTCACTTAAATTCATATCAACCTCCATATTCATGTGGCTCTCCTTCTACCCATTTTCCAGCTCCTTCTGTTCATCACAGGAGAATTCCTTCTTTTCTCTTTTTAATGTTTTTTCATCACAGGAGAATTCTTATCTTCAAGACTGATATCTGATTTCCATTTTTTTTTAAAGCCCTTTATTCTTTAAACAATATCTAACTTTTCTTTCTTTTTTGTCTTTTCTTTAAAATCCTTAAATATTGGAGTGGCTCATTTTCAACACAAATACTCTTTTCTAGGTCCAGTTAATAAGTTTATGAGCATTAATAAGATAATAGATTTAAAACATTAATGTAATACTGGACAAAGTAAGTACTGCAAGAACTTGCTCTCTTTTATTATCAGAAAAGTTTTGGAAACGTCACCTCTCCCATACTATAGTAGTGTTAGATAGCTGAGTTCTAGCTTTCTCCAATTCCAATGTCCTAAATAACTAGACTTTATTGCTTCCATTAAAACACCTTAGATGCAAAAAATTCAGCATATCCAAGTTGAAAATAAGCTAGTTTCTTTCCATGTGGAATGAAAAAAATTAGAATCTGAAGATACTGAATTAAATCATGACTGGTACTTATACTAGCTGCGTGGCCTTGTACTGATCACTTATCTCCAGGTCTGTTTTCCTTCTCTGTAAGGGAATTGCAAGGCTCCTCCTCACTTAGAGCTTGTTGTGAGGGTAGGTGGGATTGTACATAAAATCCTTTAGTGTTTGCGTGTCTTATTTGCCATTTATCTTTCCTCCTCCATAAAACTACAGTTTTCTGTTAAAAAATTGTTAACATTCTTTCTTTCATGATTTTATATTCTCCTATAAATTCAGATCTCTGCTTCTCATCACAGGAAATATCTAGAAATGCTTCAGTCTTAGCTGTTTGAAATAGCATTTGGTAATAAACCATTTCATTCCCATTCTGTCCCTGAAACTGCTCCCACTCACCACCAATGGCCACTATGCAGATGGTCCTCTTGTAACTTGCTTTCATGCAACTCAGCCTCTTGGCAAGTTTTACCTGAATTACCTTTCTCTTTTTTAAAATCCTCTCTTCTCCTGAGTACAATGATACTACCATTTCCTACCTTCCTAGCTTCTCATTCAGTCCCCTGTTTCTGCCTTACTTCTAAATATTAAATCCTTTAAGGTCTCAGTATTGAACTATGGTCAATTTTATATTCATAGAACAGTAAATATATTCAGTAAACTTTCAGAACAATAGTTTTACTGAATAGGTTACAGGTAAATCGAAGAACAAAACAGACTGATAACCACTGATAGGACAAATTTTCTAAAGGTTTGAGTAGGATAATAAAAGAACCTAATAATCAAATCACAGTGTGACTGAAGGTATCATTATTGTGAAAGAAGCAGGGTGATGAGGATAGTAAATCCTGAAGTTGGAGGAGAGGTGAGGTAAGCAATTTTAAATAGAACTGCTGCTGCTGCTAAGTCATTCAGTCGTATCTGACTCTGTGCAGCCCCATAGACGCAACCCACCAGGATTCCCCCTCCCTGGGATTCTCCAGGCAAGAATACTGGAGCGGGTTGTCATTTCCTTCTCCAATAAATAGAGCAGAAAGGGAATTTATGCAAAAACTGAGGTGAGGAGATATATGAGATTAGTTTCTGGCTTCTTTAAAAGAAACTGGGATTCCATCAAGGTAGTTTATGTAGAGAAAATAATAGAAAAGAGTAAAACTGAAAAGCTGCGAGGCATATCCAAAAGTGCAGTACTGAGCTGATAATGCTGTGACCAGGTGTGTCCAGCCCCACATGAAGAACCATGTAGAAGGCACCTCTGGATCATCTACCTGACCCAAAAGATGAGTATATTTATCCACTGGCGTCCACCCTACCACCAGGTCTGGTTTCCACCCCACCACCAGGTCAACGGTTGACCCAAATAGTGTTGATTTCTTCATACTCCCCGGTTCACACAGGTTCAAGAAGAGCTTGAGCAGTGTCCTTTGGGTGCTTCATGCAGTGGACCAGAGAAACCCAGGGGCAGGGTGCAGCTGAGTAAAGTGTACTCAGGCCATACCTGCACTCAAGTAATTGCCCCAGCAATGGCTAGAACACAAAGTTGGATGAGAAGAAGTGGGGCAGGCATCACAAGATGGAGAATATAGGGAACTAACCCTTGTGCTAAGAACTCTAAGTGAAGGGAACAGTCAGACCAAATACCTTAAGGCAGAATATGGCTAATGATCAAGGATCAGATGATGTGAATGTGAGCGAGATCCATACAGGACATATATGTAGAGCCTGATCACACAGGGCCCTGCAGGCCTTTGCAGAACTTTGCAAATGCTATTTCTCTCATTGTCACTTTTTTTGAGAAGTGATATATTAAAAAAAAATACTTTAAAAATTTTCTGCAGCTTCTGTAATAAGGATAGCATGAATGAGTAAGGGTAAAAACAGAAGAAAAAAAGACTGGTGTCTGTAATAAGGGAAGGAGAATGTTGGTTAAGAAACAAAAGTGACAGCATATATGCTAAGAAGCAATCAGTTCAGTTCAGTCACTCAGTCGTGTCCGACTCCTTGCGACCCCATGAATCACAGCACGCCAGGCCTCCCTGTCCATCACCAACTCCCAGAGTTCACTCAGACTCACGTCCATCGAGTTAGTGAGGCCATCCAGCCATCTCATCCTCGGTCATCCCCTTCTTCTGCCCCCAATCCCTCCCAGCATCAGAATCTTTTCCAATGAGCAATGGGATTAAAAAAAATAGATTAAATACAGGTCATGAGAAAAAAGGAGTCAAAGATGACATCAAGATATTTGGCTTGAACAACTGGAAAAATAAGCTCCTCTCAATTAAGATGGGGAAGGCCATGAAAGGGGAGAAAAGCTGAGAAATGTTTCAGAAGCTAAGTAGAAATCTAAATAAACCTGTTGATATATTTAGATATGAGTCTAGAGTTCAAGACAGATTTTGGCTGCTGATATAAACATCACTGTAAATAGATAATATCTATGAAGCTGAGATCATCAAAGCACTAATTGTTCATAAAGAGTGGAGAACCAAGAACTGAAATCTCAATAATAGAACTTTTATCACATATGACAGATATCTAAGGAACCCCTCATTAGCCTTGGCTGGATGCAGCAGCATAACATCCTCTTCTCATTGGAAAGTATTTTTGCATATCTTAATATTCTCACATATCTGCTGGAACAAGTACTTTGCTTTGTAGGAGACAAAAATTATGACAGCAGGAATTTTTGTTCTTCACAGGTTTATTATCTTTAGTGCCAATAAAAGTGCCATGTACCTAGCAAGCACTCTCTAAATGTTAACAATCTCACACCTATTGCAACTTCACCCTCAGTAAATATGGATTTCCCCACAAAACCAAGTATATTGACTTTACGTCTGAGTCTCTACATTTTCCTGCCTTACTCTGTACACTTTCAGAATATAACTGATCACTTTGTGGCTTGTCCACCCTTTCTCAAAGAAAAATGCACCTGAGAAATCTCATTTCTTTATCCAAACACAGATTTAAAACAGTATCTGAATTTTATTTCTGCTGAAGCTTATCAAGAATATATGCTTCCCAGAATCAGAATCTCAGCGTGGGAAAGGGAATGGGGACAGACTTCTTTCCCAATACTCAGGATGTAGGAACTTGCTTGTACTTAACATTTTATCCAGGTATACAGTTTCAAGAGTCAAAATGTCATCACTAGACAACAGAACCTGTCTTATTTGTTTTCCAAAAAGTATTTAAATGGCTTTTCATAAATAGAAAGTACTAGTTGACTCTTGCATCTGTTAGGTAGTTAGAATAGGAAAGAGGAGTACAGAATGGTAGTGGCTAAAAGACAAGGAAGAGAAAAGCCCACGAAAATAGAACAAATGAAGGTCTGAGGATTGGAGTGAGGACCTCAGGTAGAACAAACAGAATTCTTGGCTAGCCCAATTTACATAGGAGAGGCCCAGGGGCAGGATAAAAAACATAAAAAGAGGAACCAAAGGGCTGGGGCTCTCCCACTCACTCTCTCTGGTGTGCTTTATCTCTTTCTCTTCAAATCTTTTGGGTTGGCATACCCTCACACCTCAAGGATGTGTTTTTCTTTATTTTCTAAATAAAACTGAGCTGTAACATGGAGCTGTAACAGGGGTCCATCTGAGAGCTGTTTAACACTGGTCTGTCCGAGAGCTGCAATACTGGTCTGTTGCTTCAAATTTTTGTTGTGATGAGATAGAACTGAGGAAATTACACACTCCCCTGACACATCTATTTTGTATTCTATATCTATATTGTAAAGAGATATCATACTGATAGATTTAAAGATTAAGACCCAGAGACAAGAACACAGTAACTCACCTAAGGTCCTTTAAGGATGTGGCTTGTGGGAGAAGAACCTATTAGAAATCTACCTGCATCATTTTTAGTTCAGGCCACATTTTCTCTCTCCTGATTCATGCAGAAGCCTCCTAATTGGGCCTGGGTATGGGAGGTAACTGTGCCTTCCCCACTCACCACACCTGTGTTAACCTCTTTCCTGTTTTCTGCAGTCCTAGCCCTGCCCACAGCCCTTAGTCTGAAGTAGAATTCTTGGCCCTGTCTTTGAGCTTCATGCAGTCCCAGTGGGAGAAATCTGAGAAGGTGAGAGCTTAGAGAGGAGCAGCTGGCTTTACCCTGACAAACCTCTGCTCTTCTCCCAAAAGGATATGGAAGCAGACACTGCTGTACTTGGGAAGGGCTCTCAGGGGTTTATTGAAGCCTCTTAATCTCTCCTCTGAAGGTTGACACTATGGGGCTCCCCTGACCCAGGGCTCTACTCCATCCCTGGGGTTTCTAATAGCCCATGTCCTGTCCATGTTTAGTAGTGCCAGTTCATACCTCCCAAAGGTCATTTCTTGCTCTCCAGAGGCTGAGAGCACTTGGTCTTCCACATGCTTCCCCTTATCCCTACCCTACCTTACCCGTGTCTAAGAAAGAGAGCTCCATTAGAACATATAAACTGCAACCAAGTCCTACTTGATAGGAGTTCTGGCTGAATCAGGTCAAGGCCAAGATCATCTCTTGGATATTTGTTTTGCATCATGCTACATACTGGCATTTATTTCCAGCTTATAAGTTTGGAATGGCAATTTCTCAGATCTTATTCTGTTTCTTATCTAAAATGAAGATCATGTTCTCAATTTTTTCCTATTTATCTGGATGATATAATTATATATTAATATTTGAGAAGTCCTATTGTAATTATTATCAGTAAATAATTACCAAACATCTATTAAAAATGGTTGATCTTTCTATCTACAATAGATAGACTTTAATATCTGCTATTTTGCAAAGTCCTGAGTTGGAAGCCTGTTTTTATCAGGGCTCCTCATGAACATTACCCGTTCTAATTCCCCATAATACTTCAAAAAAGTAATTTAGAGCTATAACCCTAATCACATCCACCCTCTTCCTATAGAGGTATTCTGGACCTAACTTATCTTCCCTCATTGTTAGCCTTCAGGGGTAGTTTATTCAGTGACCGCAAAACCCCTACAGCCTAAAACCTCCAGCTCCAAAGATATGTCTGTTATCCTGAGATGTTAAAGTGGAATTCCTACATAATACCTTTACATTTGGAGCCTAAGTTAACCAAGTACAGGTAGTCCAAAAGGTGGCATAAGGAGCAAAGCAAGCAAGGCAGAAAAATAGGTTTTTGTGTTGAGAGAAATCTATGGTGGAACAGAGGATACACTGTTAAGCTAGGAATACCATGCTCACAGAAAACAGATCTAGGACATGGCCAGCAAAGCTGAGTTAATACAGGCTTAAATGAGTGACTACAGCTCATGGTCAGAACATCAGGCAAAGTCAGATAAAGCAGGCAGGGCTTGAGGGAACAAAGTAGCTTATGTTTCCCCCTAACACCAATCTGGGGATAAAGCCTGATATTATGGGGAAACTGATGAAAAGACATGAGTGTGGAGGGACTGTGGCTTATATAACTGTTGGAGATAACAAATGGAATTGAGCTGAGATGTTCTAGTATTCTATTTGTGTCTTCCATGACCCAGATAATCATGATGATGTGATCACTATTCTAGAGCCAGACATCTTGGAATGTGAAGTCAAGTGGGCCTTAGAAAGCATCACTACAAACAAAGCTAGTGGAGGTGATGGAATTCCAGTTGAGCTATTTCAAATCCTGAAAGATGATGCTGTGAAAGTGCTGCACTTAATATGCCAACAAATTTGGACAACTCAGCAGTGGCCACAGGACTGGAGAAAGTCGGTTTTCATTCCAATTCCAAAGAAAGGCAATGCCAAAGAATGCTCAAACTACTGCACAATTGCACTCATCTCACATGCTAGTAAAGTAATGCTCAAATTCTCCAAGCCAGGCTTCAGCAATACATGAACCATGAACTCCCTGATGTTCAAGCTGGTTTTAGAAAAGCAGAGGAACCAGAGATCAAATTGCCAACATCCACTGAATCATGGAAAAAGCAAGAGAGTTCCAGAAAAACATCTATTTCTGCTTTATTGACTATGCCAAAGCCTTTGACTGTGTTGATCACAATAAACTGTGGAAAATTCTGAAAGAGATGGGAATACCAGGTCACCTAACCTGCCTCTTGAGAAATCTGTATGCAGGTCAAGAAGCAACAGTTAGAACTGGACATGGAACAACAGACTGGTTCCAAATAGGAAAAGGAGTCCGTCAAGACTATCTTGTCACCCTGCTTATTTAACTTATATGCAGAGTACATCATGAGAAACCCTGGACTGGAAGAAACACAAGCTGGAATCAAGATTGCTGGGAGAAATATCAACCTCAGGTATGCAGATGACACCACCCTTATGGCAGAAAGTGAAGAGGAACTAAAAAGCCTCTTGATGAAAATCAAAGAGGAGAGTGAAAAAGTTGGCTTAAAGCTCAACATTCAGAAAATGAAGATCATGGCATCCGGCCCCATTACTTCATGGGAAATAGATGGGGAAACAGTGTCAGACTTTATTTTGGGGGGCTCCAAAATCACTGCAGGTGGTGACTGCAGCTATGAAATTAGAAGACGCTTACTCCTTGGAAGAAAAGTTATAACCAACCTAGATAGTGTATTCAAAAGCAGAGACATTACTTTGCCGACTAAGGTCTGTTTAGTCAAGGCTATGGTTTTTCCTGTGGTCATGTATGGATGTGAGAGTTGGACTGTGAAGAAGGCTGAGCACAGAAGAATTGATGCTTTTGAACTATGGTGTTGGAGGAGACTCTTGAGAGTCCCTTGGACCGCAAGGAGATCAACCCTGGGATTTCTTTGGAAGGAATGATGCTAAAGCTGAAATTGTGATACTTTGGCCACCTCATGCGAAGAGTTGACTCATTGGAAAAGACTCTGATGCTGGGAGGGACTAGGGGCAGGAGGAGAAGGGGCCGACAGAGGATGAGATGGCTGGATGGCATCACTGACTCTATGGATGTGAATCTGAGTGTACTCCCAGAGATGGTGATGAACAAGGAGGCCTGGCGTGCTGCTACTCATGGGGTCGCAAAGAGTCGGACATGACTGAGCGACTGAACTGAACTGACTTTTGTGCATCAATATTAAGTTACATTTATCCACGTGTTTAAGTTTTCTCATATTATTCATTCTGTGCAATTCTGTGCTGCTATTTTATTCATTTTTCTCCTGCTTTAAGAACTTTTAGTTTGCTTTTAGTGCAGGCCTAGTAGTGACACATTTCATCAATAATTATTTATAAAATGCTTTCAGTCATCTTTAATCTCAAAGGATATTTTCACTGGGAACAGAATTCTAGATAAGTCACTTTCTTATCTATTTAAAGCTATTACTCAATTTTATTCTGCTTCTCTTTTTCTCGAAGTGAACAGTGAGTGTTACTTTTGGTCCCATGAATTTAATGAATTCAAATGTGTCTTTCATTAACTCCAATATTTTTTGAAATTTTTGGCTTGTTTCCCTCCTGTTTTGGTTTTTAATTTGCTTATCTTTGGCTAGCTGAGTTTTTTTTAATCACACAGAAATTTAGACCAGGTAAGGAGTTTTTAAAAGTTTCTCAATTTTTTTCAGAATAAAATTCAGAGTTCTGGGCAGAGAGTTAATATGATATACATTTCTCAAAGACCGTGTCTCATTTCTGTGATAAGAACAGAGAACTCTGAGGGAGAGGGAGAGGGTGGGATGATTTGGGAGAATGGCATTGAAACATGTATACTGTCATGTAAGAAACGAATCGTCAGTCTATGTTTGATGCAGGATGTAGGATGCTTGGCACTGGTGCACAAGGATGATCCAGAGGGGTGATGTGGTGTGGGAGGTGGGAGAGGGGGTCATGTCTGGGAGCTCATGTACACCCGTGGTGGATTCATGTCAATGTATGCCAAAACCAATACTGTACTGTAAGTAAAATAAAGTTAAAAAAAAAAAAAAGAACAGAGGAAGAAGGTGAGAGTAGAAGCAGGGAGGGGTATGAAAATAATCCAAAGATTATATTGTCTTCTAAGCAAGGTGCTAACTTTGTATGAGGTGAGAAACAGATTTTGCACTATTTCCAAAAGTGCCAATGGGATTTCTTACAAGATTAGAAGGTGCAAGAAGAAAAGAGCTTCAAAGACAACATCAAGACTTTTGACTCAAGCAACAGGAAGGAAGGAGTCTTGGGATCACTGAGTAGCACTAGGTCCTACACTCAAGCACTGTCCTTGCTGTCTAACTGATGATACACAGCTCTGCACACTCATTTGGGATGCTGGCAAGTCCTAATTTTTAGTTGTTTAGAAATATCATCACTAGGCCCAGACCACTGCACCAGGTTTCTTTTTCCTAATCTTATATTCTATGTATGATGGTAAAATGTCATCTGCTTATAGGCTGCTCATATTCCTTGTTCATGCTTTGTTCATATGCCAAACTCAAATGAGTTAATACGGAAGGTAACTTCTCTTTTACTCTGAGTGATTGATCACGATTGCTCTGATGTTAGAGGTATTACTTGACTTTGGGAGCCTTGTAATTTTGGACTTGTCCTGGAAACAAGGCCATTCCTTCTTCATTGATGATGTATATGACCTACAGGCTGTGGCACTCCTTGTGTAAGTCCTCAGGAGGATAAGCAGACCTCTGTTTTGGGAATTGCTTCTTCTCAGGCATGTTACTTTATCTATTGGGCTTCCCAGGTGGTGCTAGTAGTAAAGAGCCCACCTAATTCAGGAAACTTAAGAGATGTGGGTTCGAACCCTGGGTCAGCACCATTCCCTGGAAGAGGGCATGTCAACCCACTCTAGTATTTTTGTCTGGAGGATCCCATGGACAGGGGAGCCTGGTGGCCTATAGTCCATAAAGTTGCAAAGAGTCAGACATGGCTGAAGTGACTTAGCAAAAACACATTGTTTGTTGATGTGTTGTTAAAACTTACTGCAGTTTTTAAGCTTGTCATCTTCTCAACTATGGTAAAAAAAAAAAAAAAAGTTTTGACCCTGGGAACGATTTCTGTGTGTGTGTATGGGGGCAGGGTGGGGGGGTGTGCTGAGAATTGTGAGAGCAGAGATAGAAAAAAGCATTAAGTAGGTCTCTGGGTTCTTCCCCCAACCCCACCTCCCCACTTTTTTAAAAAATGGCTTCCAACGTTTCCTATTCCATCTGACATAGACTTTTTTTTTTCTTATATGATAGTATACATGTTTCAGTGCCATTCTCCCAAATCATCCCACCCTCTCCTTCTCCCTCAGAGGCCAAAAGTCCATTCTATACCTCTGGGTTTCTTATGTTGTCTCACCTACAGGGTCATCATTACTATCTTTCTAAATTCCATATATATGTGTCAGTATACTGTATTGGTGTTTTTCTTTCTGGCTTACTTCACTCTGTATAATCGGCTCCAGTTTCATCCATCTCATTAGAACTGAGTCAAATTTATTCTTTTTAAGGGCTGAGTAATACTCCATTGTGTATATGTACCACTCCTTTCTTATCCATTCACCTGCTGATGGACATCTAGGTTGTTTCCCTGTCCTGGCAATTATAAACAATGCTGCAATGAACATTTGGGTATATAAGTCTCTTTCAATTCTGGTTTCCTCCGTGTGTATGCCCAGCAGTGGGATTGCTGGGTCATAAGGCAGTTCTATTTGCAATTTTTTAAGGAATCTCCACACTGTTTTCCATAATGGCTGTACTAGTTTGCATTCCCACCAACAGTGTAAGAGGGTTCCCTTTTCTCCACACCCTCTCCAGCATTTATTGCTTGTAGACTTTTGGATCGCAGACATTCTGACTGGTGTGAAATAGTACCTCATTGTGGTCTTGATTTGCGTTTGTCTGATAATTTTTTAAGGAATCTCCACACTGTTTTCCATAATGGCTGTACTAGTTTGCATTCCCACCAACAGTGTAAGAGGGTTCCCTTTTCTCCACACCCTCTCCAGCATTTATTGCTTGTAGACTTTTGGATCGCAGCCATTCTGACTGGTGTGAAATAGTACCTCATTGTGGTCTTGATTTGCATTTCTCTGATAATGAGTGATGTTGAGCATCTTTTCATGTGTCTGTTAGCCATCCGTATGTCTTCTTTGGAGAAATGCCTATTTAGTTCTTTGGCCCACTTTTTGATTGGATTGTTTATTTTTCTGGAGTTGAGCTGCATACGTTGCTTGTATAACATAGACTTTTTAATCCGTCAAGGATAGAAAAAAAGAAATTTGTAGAGATAGGCATATGTATATTTCATAAACAGTAGTCTAAGAACTCTCTGCAATACAAGAGACACAGGAAATGTGGGTTGGGTCCCTAGGTGGAGAAAATCCCTTGGAGTTGGAAATAGCAATCTCTCCCAGTATTCTTGTTAGAAAATTCCATGGACAGAGGAGCCTAGCAGGCTACAGTCCAAGCAGTCACAAAGAGTAAGACAGGACGGAATGACTAAGCACACACACATGCATATTCTCTGAAGAAACAATGGGATCATGGGGTAAAGTGCAAATATGCTTTTGTGGAAGATACCGTATGATGGTGTACTATTTTGCTGGGCTGGTATAATAAAATACCGTTTGTGTGAGTGTATGCATGCTAACTCTCTTCAGTTGTGTCCAGTTCTTTGTGATTTCATGGACTATAGCCCACCTGGGTCCTCTGTCCTTAGAATTTTCTAGGCAAATATACTAGAGTAGGGTGCCATTTCTTCCTCCAGGGAATGCGCCCTACCCAAGGATTGAACCTGCATCTCCTGCATTGGCAAACGTGTTCTTTACCACTGGTGCCCCCTGGGAAGCACAAAGGTACCATACACTGAGTGGTTTAAAAAAGAGAAACAGTGGCTTCACAATTCTGGAGGCTAGAAGTCCAAGTTAGGGTGCTGGCAGGGTTGGTGTCTTAAGAGCTTTATTCTTACCTTTTACTTGGCATTTTTCTCGCTCTGCCTTCACAGGGTGTTCCTCTGAGTGTGCCCATGCCCAAATTTTCTCTTCTCATAAGGATATATGTTAGAATTCCTTTTTTAAAAAAACTGGCAAAACACACATAACCAAAAATTTAGTTCCTTAATCATTTGAGACTTCCCTGGTGGCTCAACAGTAAAGGATCTGCCTGCAGTGAAGGAGACCCAGGTTTGACTCTGAGTCACCTCTGAGTGTGCCCATGCCCAAATTTTCTCTTCTCATAAGGATATATGTTAGAATTCCTTTTTTAAAAAAACTGGCAAAACACACATAACCAAAAATTTAGTTCCTTAATCATTTGAGACTTCCCTGGTGGCTCAACAGTAAAGGATCTGCCTGCAGTGAAGGAGACCCAGGTTTGAACTCTGAGTCTGGAAGATCCCCTGGAGAAGGAAATGGCAATCCACTCCAGTGTTCTTGCCTGGAGAATCCTTATAGTCCATGGGGTTGCAAAGAGTCAGACACGGCTGAGCAAGTAACATTTTCACTTCCACTTTAACCATTTTGAAGTGTATAGTGCAGTAGTATTAAATACATTCATGTTGTACAATCATTGACACTCATCTCCAGAGTTCTTTTCATCTTGAAAAAATTGGAACTCGGTATACGTTAAATAGTAAATGCTTATTCCTCTTTCTTTCTGCCCCAGGAGACCCCCATTCTCTCTCTATGAATTTGACAATTTAGATGCCTCATATAAGTGCAATCAAGTATGTTTCTTTTGTAACTAGATTATTTCCTTTAGCATAATGTCCTCAGTGTCCGCCCATGTTGCAGTATGTGGCAGAATATCCATTCTTTTTAAGATTAAAAATTTTTGTATATACCACATTTTATTCTTTTATCCATACACTTGCATTGCTTCTACCTTTTATATATGAGGTACAATGTTACTAAAGGCACGGCTGTACAAACATCCCTTTGAGAATCTGCTTTCAGTTCTTTTGGGTATGTATACAGAGGTGAAGTTTCTGGGTCCTGTGGTGATTCTATTTAAAATTTTTTTTAGATGCTGTTATCCATAGTAGCAAGCCATTTTATATCCCCATTAACAATGTATAAGAGTTTCCAACCTTTCCACATCCTCATCAACAATTATCTGTTTTTTTTTTAAGTATAGTTGATTTATAGCATTATATTAATTTCAGGTGTACAACATAGAATGTTTTTATTGGAGTATATAGTTGTTTTACAATGTTGTTAGTTTCTGCTGTACGGCAAAGCGAATAAGCTGTACATATACATACACCCCCTCATTTTTTGCCTGCCTTCCCATCTAGGTCACCACAGAGCAGTGAGTAAAGTTCCCTATGCTGTACGGTAGGTTCTCATTAGTTATCTGTTTGATATATAGTAGTGTGTTTATGTCCAGAGAAGGCAATGGCACCCCACTCCAGTACTCTTGCCTGGAAAATTCCATGGATGGAGGAGGCTGGTAGGCTGCAGTCCATGGGGTCGTGAAGAGTCAAACATGACTGAATGACTTCACTGTCACTTTTCACTTTCATGCATTAGAGAAGGAAATGGCAACCCACTCCAGTGTTCTTTCCTGGAGAATCCCAGGGATGGGGGAGCCTGGTGGGCTGCCGTCTATGGGTCGCACAGAGTCGGACATGACTGAAGTGACTTAGCAGCAGCAGCAGTGTGTTTATGTTAATCCCAGTCCCTCAAATCCTCACACTTCTTCCTCCACTGGTATCCATGGGTTTGTTCTCCACATCTGTGTCTCTGTTTCTGCTTTGTAAATAAATTCTTCCATATCATTTCCCTATATTACACATATAAGCAATACTATATGATATTTTTCTGACTTCAGTCTATATGACATTCTCCAGGTTATCCACACCTCTGAAAATGGCATAGTAGTTTTATTCCTTTATATGGCTAAATAATATTCAGTTGTATATTATGTGCCACATTTTCTTTATTCTGTTGTTGATGGACATTTGGGTTGATTCTGTGCCCTGGCTATTGTAAATAGTGCTGCAGTGATCATTAGGGTATATTTTGAATTATAGTTTTCTCCAGGTATATGCCCTGTGAGACACTGCTTTTGCTGTGTCTCACAGATTTTGGATTGCTTTCATTTTCCTTTCTCTCGAGGTATCTTTTGATTTCTTTAGTTACCTAAAACATTGTTTAGCCTCCATGTGTTTATTTTTTATAGTTTTTTTTTTCTTGTTGATCTGTAATCTTAGTGTTGTGGTGAGCAAAGATGCTTGAGTTTAAATGTCTTAAATCTCCTGAGGCTGACTTTGTGGCAGAGCATGTGACCTATCCTGAACCAAGTCCCATGTGTACTTAAGAAGAAATCGTAGTCCACTGCTTTCGGATGGAATGCACTATAGAAATCATTTAAGTCCAATGGTATAATATGTCATTTAGGGGATGTTTTCTTTTTTACTTTTTAAACGCTATTGTCAATTGTGTTATTGTCAATTTCTCCTTTGTGGTTGTTAGTATTTGCCTTATATATTGAGGTGCTCCTATGTTCAATGCATATGTATAATTGTTATATCTTCTTCTTACTTATCCCTTCCTCACTATGTTCTTTCCTACTTTGTCTCTTGAAACAGCCTTATTTTAAAGTCTACTTTACCTGAGACAAGTATTCTATTTCACATTTCTTTTGATATCCATTTGCATGGAATACCTTCTTACACATCTCTTTCAGTCTGTATGTGTCCCTAGATCTGAAGTGGGTCTCTTTAGACAGCCTCTGTCTTTTGATTTAGTTTAGTTGTGTCCAACTCTTTGTGACCCATGGACTGCAGCACGCCAGGCTTCCCTGTCCACCACAAACTCCTGGAGCTTACTCAAACTCATGTCCATCAAGCTGGTGATGCCATCCAACCATCTCATCCTCTGTCGTCCCCTTCTTCTCCAGCCTTCAATCTTTCCCAGATTTGGGGTCTTTTTAACTGAGTCAGTTCTTCACATCAGGTGGCCAAAGTATTGGAGTTTCAGTTTCAGCATCAGTCCTTCCAATGAATATTCAGGACTGATTGCCTTCAGTATGGACTGGTTGGAACTCCTTACAGTCCAAGGGACTCTCAAAAGTCTTCTCCAACACCACAGTTCAAAAGCATCAATTATTTGGCACTCAGCTTTCCTTATAGTCATACTCTCAAATAGACACATGAGTACTGGAAAAACCATAGCTTTGATAAGATAAAACTTTGCTGGCAAAGTAATGTCTCTGCTTGTTAATATGCTGTCTAGGTTGGGCACAGCTTTTCTTCCAAGGAGCTAGCATCTTTTAATTTCATGGCTGCAGTCACCATCTGCAGTGGTTTTGGAGCCCAATGAAATAGTCTCTCACTGTTTCCACTGTTTGCCCATCTATTTGCCATGAAGTGATGGGACTAGATGCACTGATCTTAGTTTTTTGAATGTTGAGTTTTAAGCCAAATTTTTCACTCTCCTCTTTCACTTTCGGCAAGAGGCTTTTTAGTTCTTCACTTTCTGCCATAAGGCTGGTGTCATCTCTGTATCTGAGGTTTTTGATATTTTCCCCAGCAATCTTGATTCCAGCTTGTGTTTCATCCAGCCTGGCATTTTGCATGATATACTCTGCATGTAAGTTAAATAAACAGGGTGACAATATATAGCCTTGATGGACTCCTTTCCTGATTTGGAACCAGTCTGTTGTTCCATGTCCAGATCTAACTGTTCTATTTGACCTGCATACAGATTTTTCAGGAGGCAAGTGAGGTGGTCTGGTATTCCCATTTCTTTAAGAATTTTCCACAGTTAGTTATGATCCAAACAGTCAAAGGCTTTGCCATAGTCAGTAAAGCAGAAGTAGATATTTTTCTGGAACTCTCTTGCTTTTTTGATGATCCAACAGATGTTGGCAGTTTGATCTCTGGTTCCTCTGCCTTTTCTAAAACCAGCTTGAACATCTGGAAGTTCACGGTTCACATACTGCTGAAGTCTGGCTTGGCAAAATTTGAGTATACATTGCTAGCATGTGAGATGACTGCAATTATGCGGTACTTTGAGCATTCTTTGGCATTGCCTTTCTTTGGAATTGGAATGAAAACTGACCTTTTCCAGTCCTCTGGCCACTGCTGAGTTTTCCAAGTTTTCTGGCATATTGAGTGCAACACTTTCACAGCATCACCTCCACTAGCTTTGTTCATAGTGATGCTTCCTAAAGTCCACTTGATTTTCCATTCCAAGATGTATAGCTCTAGGTGAGTGATCACACCATCTTGGTTATCTGAGTCATGAAGATATTTTTTTGTACAGTTCTTCTGTGTATTCTTGCCACCTCTTCTTAATATCTTCTGCTTCTGTTAGGTCTCTACCATTTCTGTTCTTTATTGTGCCTGTCTTTGCATGAAAAGTTCCCTTAGTATCTCTAATTTTCTTGAAGTGAATTCTAGCCTTTTTCATTGTATTGTGGGACAATGGACTGGTTCAAAGTTGGGAAAGGAGTATGTCAGGGCTGTAGTTTGTCACCCTTCTTATTTAACTTGTATGCGGAATCCATAATGTGAAATGTTGGGCTGGATGAAGCACAAGCTGGAATCAAGATTGCCAGGAGAAATAACAAGAACCTCAGTTATGCAGATGACACCACCCTAATGGCAGAAAGCGAGGAGGAACTGAAGAGACTCGTGATGAAGATGAAAGAGGAGAGTGAAAAAGCTGGCTTAAAACTCAACATTCAAAAAACTAAGATCATGGCATCATCATGACATTAGTCCCATTGCAGGTCCCATCACTTCTTGGCAGACAGATGTGGAAACAATGGAAACAGTGAGTTACTTCCTTGGGCTCCAAAATCACTGTAGATGGTGACTGCAGCCATGAAATTAAAAGATGCTTGCTTCTTGGAAGAGAAGCTATGACAAATGTAGGCAGCATGTTAGAAAGCAGACATTACTTTGCCAACAAAGGTCCTCACAATCCAAGCTTTGGTTTTTCCTGTAGTCATGTATGAATGTAGAGTTTGACCATAAATATAGCTGAGACCTGAAAAACTGATGCTATTGAACTACAGTGTTGGAGAAGACTCTTGAGTCCCTCCGACAGCAAGGAGATCAAACCAGTCAATACTAAGTGAAATCAATCCTGAATATTCATTGGGAGGGCTGGTGCTGAAGCTCCAATACTTTGCCCATCTGATGTTAAGAGCTAACTCATTGGAAAAGATCCTGATGCTGGCAAAGATTGAAGGCAAGAGGAGAAGTGGACGACAGGATGAGATGGCTAGATGGCATCTCCTATTCTATGGACATGAACCTGGGCAAACTCCAGGAGATGGTGAGGGATGGAGAAGCCTAGCGTGCCTCAGTCCAATGGGTCTCAAAGAATAGGACACGACTGAGTGGCTGAGCAACAATCTGTCCAACTAATCTGCCTATATAATGCAGATGCTTTTGTACCTTTGACTGTGTCACCTCAATTAGTCTCAAACCCATCCAACTTTCTTTAACAAATCAGGATTGAATCAGAAAGTATTCTTCAAAAATGAGGTGTCTCCTGCCAAGACTTTTATCTGACTCTCAATTGTAACATTTTTATATTTTGCTGGTGTTTTTTCCATTTAAGTCAATAGAGTCAGTTTTCCTTGTTGAAGGCAGAAATATAAAATAAACAATACTATTCCCTAAAATAGAAGATTTGCATTGGTCTGGCAGTATTTCCAGAACTATAGATCCCTCAGATCTTAGGCCTTTCTTTTTAAATCTAAGAATCATTTCTCAAATTCAATTCTAGAATTCTTGATTCTAGAATTTAGTCACAGAAGGATACTGGAATATCCATATGTTGCCCCTTAACAGGACACAAAACTCTTGGTTTTTAAAAATTGAAAATCTTTGAGACAAAAAGATGACAAAAGATTGATAATCAGGTTATCTGATCTGGCAGAACATGTTTATCTTCCTGGTCTCAAATGAGATTATGCACAAAGACCCTCTGTGCCTGGCAAGAGGAAGAACATTAGTTGAAACCATGCCTCTCACTCTTAAGGCTCCAAGTGGTGTGAAAGTGGATTCTAAGCATACCACTTTTATTCTGCAGAAGCAGAATAAATATTGGCTGAAAGAGAGTAAGAGTGGTCACTCTGTCCAGTTTGCAGAGAATTCTATATCTAGACAAAGGCATAAGCATGATAGAGTAGACAGACCCTGCCAGGATTATATGGGGGTGTGACTGGTACTGATGATCCACTGAGATTGCAAAGACTCTAGCAGGAGGTGGTCAGGGTACAACAGGCCCCATGGTGAAGAATTATCAGAATTATAGCACAAGATGTATCTGGGATTGAGGACAGCCAAGAAACAAGGAAGCAGGAGACAGTCCTCTCCTATATGATTGCTATAGTGGTAGTCTTCTAAGAACCCACATATACCCTTCTGAAGTTTTAAACATAACGCAAGGTAAGTTGATACAACAACTTCTGAGAGTTCTTAAAATTCGGTTCACTCGCTCAGTCATGTCCGACTCTGTGACCCCATGGACTGCAGGATGCCAGGCTTCCCTGTGCATGACCAACTCCTGGAGCTTGCTCAAAATCATGTCCATCGTGTCGGTGATGCCATCCAACCATCTCGTCCTCTGTTGTCCCCTTCTCTTGACTTCAGTTTTCCCAGCATCAGGGTCTTTTAAATTGAATCAGTTCTTTGCATCCGGTGGTCAAAGTATATACTTTGGAGTTTCAGCTTTAGCATCAGTTCTTCCAGTGAATATTCAGGACTGATTTCCTTTAGGATGGACTGCTGGTTGGAACTCCTTGCAGTCCAAGGGACTCTCAAGAGTCTTTTCCAACACCACAGTTCTAAAGCATCAATTCTTCAGCACTCAGTTTTCTTTATAGTCCAACTCTCACATTCATGCATGACTACTGGAAAAAACATAGCTTTGACTAGATGGACCTTTGTTGGCAAAGCAATGTCTATGCTTTTTAATATGCTGTCTAGGTGCACATAGCTTTTCTTTCAAGGAGTAAGTATCTTTTAATTTCATAGCTGTCATCACCATTTGCAGTGATTTTGGAGTCCAAAAAAATAAAGTTTCTCCCTCTAATCATTGTTTCTCTATCTATTTGTCATGAAATAAAATTTATTTGTCACAAATAAATATTTTAAATATTTTTCTGGAAAATATTTTACACAATAAATTTATTTGCCACAAAGAAAGGCAATGCCAAAGAATGCTGAAATGACCGCACAATTGCACTCATCTCACAGGCTAGCAATGTAATGCTCAAAATTCTCCAAGCCAGGCTTCAACAGTACATGAGCAGAGAACTTCCACATATTCAAGCTAGATTTAGAAAAGGCAGAGGAACCAGAGATCAAATTGCCAACATCTGTTGGATCATCAAAAAAGCAAGAGAGTTCCAGAAAAACGTCTACTTCTGCTTTATTGACTACACCAAAGCCCTTGACTGTGTGGATCACAACAAATTGTGGAAAATTCTGAAAGAGATGAGAATACCAGACCATCTGACCTGCCTCCTGAGAAATCTGTATGCAGATCAAGAAACAAGAATTAGAACTGAACATGGAAAAATAGACTGATTCCAAATTGGGAAAGGAGTACCTCAAGTCTGTATATTGTCAGCCTGCTTATTTAACTTATATCCAGAGTACATCATGCAAAATGCTGGACTGGATGAAGCACAAATTGGAATCAAGACTGTGTGAGAAATATCAAAAACCTCAGATACACAGATGACACCACCCTTATGTAGAAAGCAAAGTTCTTAGAATTGTATCAGACAAATTAAGGATTTCAAAAATCAATTCCAATCTCTTATATAACTTTATTTTTACTCTAAGCCCCATTATGGATGGAGGATTCAGGGAGAAAAAATGAAAGAAAATGACATTTTGCATAACTGGGTTTGAGTATAATTTTTTTACTTGTTATACAAGGAAATATTTAAGAGTATTTAGAGTATTACTGTCACAAGACTAATTAAGTGAAATGGCAACCCACTCCAGTACTCTTGCCTGGAAAATCCCATGGACAAAGAAGCCTGGGTAGACTACAGTCCAAATCAAGAAACAAGAATTAGAACTGAACATGGAAAAATAGACTGATTCCAAATTGGGAAAGGAGTACCTCAAGTCTGTATATTGTCAGCCTGCTTATTTAACTTATATCCAGAGTACATCATGCAAAATGCTGGACTGGATGAAGCACAAATTGGAATCAAGACTGTGTGAGAAATATCAAAAACCTCAGATACACAGATGACACCACCCTTATGTAGAAAGCAAAGTTCTTAGAATTGTATCAGACAAATTAAGGATTTCAAAAATCAATTCCAATCTCTTATATAACTTTATTTTTACTCTAAGCCCCATTATGGATGGAGGATTCAGGGAGAAAAAATGAAAGAAAATGACATTTTGCATAACTGGGTTTGAGTATAATTTTTTTACTTGTTATACAAGGAAATATTTAAGAGTATTTAGAGTATTACTGTCACAAGACTAATTAAGTGAAATGGCAACCCACTCCAGTACTCTTGCCTGGAAAATCCCATGGACAAAGAAGCCTGGGTAGACTACAGTCCATGGGATCACAAAGAGTCAGACATGACTGAATGACTTCACTTTGGACTTTAAACATTTAAAAGCCTCAGTGGGTACCACGTAGTCAAGGATAACAGAGAAAAGCTAGGTCTGTGTATTTGACTTTCTGCAGAGAAGCAACGAGCAGTGATTTCCTGAGCTGAGGTTGGTGCCTTTTATAAGTGAGGGACAACTGCAGAAGTCCTTTGGCTTTTCCAAGAACTTGCTCCTGTTACCCTTCCCATGGGCCTTTCAGTATATAACAGAATGCCATTTTTAAAAGACAGGTTTTTTGTGTGCCAGGAATTATGCAGCATTTTAAGTTCATTATCTCATTATATTCTTATAATTGATACATGAGGAGCTACTATCATTACTTCCATTTCTAAGAAGAGGTTGAAGCTTAGATTGTGCAGTATATCCAAAGTCTAGAAATTACTGGTTGAGATCCATCTCTACCCTTTATTCTAAGTCCAGAGCCCAGTTCTTAAATTATTAATACTTGTGACAAATAACACTTTAATAACTATAATGATGCCTCCTTCCTTAACTATTCCCCAATCTTTATTTTTTTCCATGAAGACTTGTAGACTAAAAATGTGATGATAGTATATTTTATTTCCACTCTGAGTATGGGTAATAGAAAAGAGAGAGATTTGTGTGAAGGAGAAACAAGGTGTTGGCTTTGAAATAAGAGGGATATTCAGTTATTGGACTTAACACATCCTTATACTGCATTCACCAGGGTATCTTCCCTCTTACCCTGAGATAACTCTTTCACTATGAAAGGGCTCATCATGACTATAGTTGACAAGGAATGAAATGCTATAATTAAGCTTATATCCTGAATCTGATAGGTCTGGGTATTGTCATGGGTGGTGGTCCCTAGGATGGAGGAAAAGTGCACATACAGGTAGTATTTTTCTTCTTTATACAGTATTGAATGACTGGGGATGAAGAAACTAGGGATTATGAGTAGCTGGTCTTAATCTATAGTAGAACTAACAGGTTATCTGTAGAGAAACACCGTACTGTGGGGTTTCGGAGGATATTGGCTAGAAAGTTCAATTAAGCACAGATTAAAAGCCCTGTATCTCCATACACACACTTTGCTTTACATAGTATAAATGGACTTTTGGCTAATGCCAAATAATTATTCTGTGTAATGCCAAAGAACTATCCTGCGACAAAATGTCCTTGTTCATGGCCATCAGTTACACCAAAGCTGAGGGAAATAACATCATTTTTCTTTGTTTTCTCAAAGCCCAAGTTGCGATCAGGAGATAAAGTAAGCTTCTAACTCTGATCTCTGATTTTATAGTATATTTTCATCAACTCCTAATACAAGTTAGCAGATAAATCACATTTGGCATTAAAATTATGTACATAGAACACAATATTTCCCCAACAAACAGATTTCAGATTTGCTTTTGGCACTGAACTCCAGGACCCTTGATAAGGAGATGGGAAATAACCACCTTTCAACCAAAATAATGAAAAAGAAATATTTCCAATCAAACCTTAGGCTTAAGCATAATATCCTGAGGAAACAGAAATTTATGCCTGGCTTGGGGGGTGGGGGTTAAGCTAAACTCTAGAAAGTTTCTGGTATTTTAAGTTATATATATATATATGGCTTGAATTTTAGTTCTGGCTTAATTATTGACTTCTTTATATATTCAAATACACAGATGATTCATTATATGTTAAATCAGCTTCGTCATGATAAGTTGCTTCAGTTGTGTCTGACTCTGTGCAATCTTATGGACTGTAGCCCACCAGGCTCCTCTGTCCATGGGATTCTCCAGGCAAGAATACTAGAGTGGGCTGCCATTCCCTTCTCCAGGGGATCTTCCCCATCCAGGGATTGAATCCCCAACTTATATGTCTCCTGCATTGATAGGTAAGTTTTTTTTTTTTTTTTTTACCACTAGCACCACCTGGGAAGCCCTAGCTTTTGAATTTTTGTAATGGGTTGGAAATTGAGAAGGTTAAATGAGCATGTTTGATTTAAAGTCTGAAACATCAAATAAAATGGACATACCATAAGTGAGTGAGATTGCTTCATTCCATTTGTTATCACAAAATATAGGTTTGAAGTAGCCATCACATGATGGAACTTCTATGATCAATAAAGTTCATACATTTCATTTTGATAACTTATACATAAGAATTATCCAAGGGTATCTAAAGTTTTATCAAGGTTTGCATCTACCACTGGGAATATATTTATTCTTATCACCTTTACTCAGTTCTCTATCCCACCTTTTTCAAGTGAATAATCCCAGTGTTACCTTCTTGCTTCTGTCATTTTACTTTAGTTTGGTTCTGTGCTTCATGTATGCCATTTCAGAGCCTCCGAAATGGAATCTCCTAATATCATTCTGTCTCTTCCTCCCCACTCACAGTCAACTTTTTAATGAGGATATGTGGGATATTGCCTTTCCATTTATCTATTTAAATGGGAGAATGATCTGGCTTTAGGACTTCCACACCCTTCTAAAACAGTTTACAAATTCTGTTTGTAAAGGTCTGGAAAAATTAGAATTATTGATCTGAGACTTGGAATGGGACTCTACTACCCACAGGAGTTATACTTTTACCTTCCAGAAACTATGCAAAACGCTCTCTCCAAAGAGAAACCAGAAGTCTTTTACCAAAAAAGTCAAAGATATAAATGATCTTCCTTCTGTTGTCTGTATGCTTGTGTCTGTGCTTAATTTTATGAAGTCAAATAGTAAAAGGAATATTGTATAAAAATTCAAGCCCCTGATTTCCTTTTTCAAATATTTCAGGTATTCTTGTTTCTGGAAATCCATGGACAAAAAGAATATATTCTAGTGTTCCTCTTATCCCCAAAACTCTGGTAAGACTTAGTTATATGGGTCTTATTTCATTGGCTTCCCTGGCCAGAGCCTTTTCCTGCCATCATTAAATATCTGTATGTCTCATACAGGCAGAACACTCACTTGGATTGAGCCCCTGTCTTTAGAATGTGGAGAAGTTTCTCTCGAATTTGTTTAGTGCGAACAGCATAGACAACTGGATTGAGGATGGGTGGGATGAGGAGGTAAAAGTTGGCCAAAAGGATATGAATGTGGGGACGGACATGATGGCCAAAGCGATGAGTGAGAGAGGACACAGCAATGGGTATGTAAAAGACAAGGATGGCACAAATATGAGAACTGCATGTACCTAGGGTTTTAAGCCTAGCCTCGGGGGTAGCCAACCCCATTACTGTCCTAAAAATCATCACATAGGAGGCAGTGATGGCTAATGAATCCAGGATCAATACCAGGAAGCCAATTCCCATTCCGTATAAGTTGTTGACTGTGCTGTCCCCACAAGCCAGGTGACCACAGCCATGTGCTCACAGGAGTGGGTAATGATTTGGGTCCGGTAAAGGGGCAGCCTCAGGCGAATCATTATAGGCAGGGGTCCAATGTAGAGTACTCCACGGAGGAGAGCAGCCAAGCCCAAATGTCTCACTGCTGTATGGGTGAGCACTGAGGTATGGCGTAGTGGGTTACAGATGGCCACGTAGCGATCAAAAGCCATGGCAAGGAAGATGCCTGACTCAACAGTGGCAAAACAATGGATAAAAAACATTTGGGCCAAACAAGCATCCAGGTCAATGTGGTGGGCATCAAACCAGAAGATGGCTAGCAGTTTGGGCATGGTAGAGGTTGCCAGGACTAAGTCAATGACAGCCAACATGCACAAGAAGAAGTACATGGGCTGGTGCAGGCTGTGCTCCAACTTTATCACTGCCAAGATGGTCATGTTCCCCACCACAGCCACCAGGTACATGGAGCTGAAGGGGATGGAGAGCCAGATGTGCAGAGATTCCAACCCTGGAATGCCAGTGAGCCAGAAAGAAGTAGGCACCAAGCAGGCATTATTAGACAGGAACATGTTTGAGAATGTAGAGTATCTAAGGGACGGGAGCTCTTAGTTTTAGATATTTACTCCTATGACAGATATGCCTCTGGAAACTGTGGACTACTGGAATCTTATTTCCATTCTGGGTCACTGGTGGAACCTACAAGAAAGAAGAATTTTGAGTACCTACTTGAAAATTGACATTATGTATTTTACAAAAGACTATGCCTAAAAACACCCACTGATGTATCTAGAAGTAGATATGCTCATGACTTCTGATAAATGCTCTTCCATTTCCTTTAGGAAATGGTTCCCCCAAACAAAATTACTGGGTCAAAGGGATGAACAATTTTAGGGACTTATACACTGGAAAACATGAAGTTTATCATGCAGTGATTAAATGTAAATCCAGGTAGTAATGTTTAGCCTAATGCCTGCATATGCTTCTCTTCACTGTATACAGAGTAACATCAATAATATTGGCTAGCTATTGAAATTCCCTATTTTATAAAGGAAATTTGAAAAAATATGCTCAAAAGTAAAGCAGTGTTTATCTATTACTGCAATATGATGTACATATTTGTGAGGGGTAAAGAAGGATAGATTAGAAGACAGTAGATTAATGTATGATATAATTTTATTAAAATATGTTTTATATAGGAGCAATCTTGAATACAAACATTATTTTAATTTTCTTTTTGTGTATGGTTATATTCTGCTTTTTAAAAATAGCTTTAAAAATCTTACAGAATTATATAAGTGAGATACAATTCCCTTTTCTTTAATGGCTTAATAATTAGATTCAACAATCTGACCAAACCACTGACTTCTTTAAAATATACCTGGCATATGACCTAATGTTTCAAAGAAAAATATCTCATTTAAGGTTGCCCAGATTTCATGGCTAGAGAGATGAACAACAGCTAGAGTAAACTTTCTTAAGGAAAATTAAGGACAAACTCTATTAACCATTCTGAGAATCTGGGCGTCATCTATAATTTGAGATAGGTAAAAGATGAGGTATGTCTTTTTATGAGCAAATCTTACTGGACATTTGCCCATTACCTGATCATCATGATTTAAAAACAAAAACTGACAGAAAACAGTCAAGACGACCCTTTTTACTGACCACATCCTTCTTGGTGTTTATTCTTTGACGAGACAGGAAGATCAGCATTAAACCATTGTCCATCGTTTGTAACATCTTGTCCATATCTTGCTCTTCTGGCCCTCAGGTACCTCTTAAGAATAGCAATAGCTTCTATCACGTCACATCCTCAGGGTTCAGAACTTGAGGCTCTAATTTGGGTCTTGTCCTGTCTTGGCCTTGCTGTCTTCACCGTTCCCATTCAGTTCAGTTCAGTTGCTCAGTCGTGTTTGACTCTGCGATCCCATGAACCGCAGCACGCCAGACCTTCCTGTCCATCACCAACTCCCAGAGTCTACCCAAACCCAAGTCCATCGAGTCAGTGATGCCATCCAACCATCTCATCCTCTGTCATCCCCTTCTCCTCCTGCCCTCAATCTTTCCCAGCATCAGGGTCTTTTCAAATGAGTCAGTTCTTTGCATGAGGTAGCCAAAGTATTGGAGTTTCACCTTCAGCATCAGTCTCAACAGGTCAGATTTCCACATTTGTGTCATAGTATCATGGTGACATTCTTCACACAGCTACAATTTCTGAGACATCTCACTACCACCCTGGTTTTCACCCAGGCATCAAGTCCCATCCCAGAACATTCCTCCTCTACAAAGCCTTCTTTGACTACCTACTCATGCACTCATATAGAGACATCTCTGAATTCTTACCACCCCCATCACCTCAAGTCCATGCACATTTTAAACTATTCATGTCTAAAATGCAAGTAGCAGTTACATTTCCATAGCAAATTGAGCATAAGAAATGCCTCTATGTAACCTCATGGATTCTGCATTCAGGTTACAATGCACAATTTTTTTAAAACACTCATTGTCTGATCCAGAAGTAAATAAACTCATGAAAACCAAAGTGGTTCACAAGTGTTGTTTTGTATCAATTCTGATGTCAGCAGTTCTGTGAATTGAGTACTTGAATATGCCAATAAGTGATAATACAAGTGAAGTTACTTCCTCAGGGATCTTGATGCCTCAGTCTACCCATTTTTCATAAGACTATCAATGGCAATGGAGAAGGGAATGGCAACCCATTTCAGTATTCTTGCCTGGGAAATCCTGTGAACAGAGGAGCCTGGTGGGTGGCAGTCCTTGGGGTGGCAGAGAATCAGACGTGACTGAGCAATCAAACAACAGCAACCAATGGCAAAGGGTAAGTAGAGAGAATGAAAAAGGGTGAGACTTTTGGCACCTGGCAACAGTTTCTTTCTCCATATTCTTACTGTTCACTATAGAGCAGAGAGTAGAGTAGACATTTACATTTTGCAAACCAGAATAGTTTCCTTTGTTTCACTGTCATGTGGGACATCTGTGAAGATTCCTCAAGTTCAGGAGTTGTAGATGAGATAGGGATTTATAAGGACCAGTGGTCAGTATACAATTTCATCCAACAAAGGGACAATATCTGGATGTGTTCTCTAAAGATATTGCGCTAGGCTCCTTTCTGCTTTAGGATGGTGTTCTAATAACTCAAAGTCAGGGTAGTCAAACTATCTCACCATAAAAAGAAATCTGGGTTTAAGTCTATCCCATGAACACTAACTTTGATTTGTGCTAGACCCAGTTTAGTCAATAAAATTGTGACTGAGTTTTAGGCTAGGACTAAGAATATGAACATATGTATAAAAATAAAATCTACCAAGTTGATGATTGGCATCTTAAGTCATGGTTTGAACTAGGTGTGGCACTTAAATTGTGTCACTTTATCTAGAACATTCCAGAGAAACAGTTTTTTTTTTAAAATTGTATTTTTACTTTATTCTACGTTACAATACTGTATTGATTTTGCCATACATTGACATGAATCAGCCACAGGTATACACGATCTCCCAGTGCCGAAGCCCCCTCCGACCTCCCACCCCATATTATCTTTCTGGATCATTCCCATGCACCAGCCCCAACCATCCTGTATCCTGTATCGAACATAGACTGGCACTTCATTTTTTATATGGTAGTATACATATTTTAATGCCATTCGCCCAAATCATCCCACCCTCTCCCTCTCCCTCAGAGGCCAAAAGTCCATTCTATACCTCTGTGTCTCTTTTGTTGTCTCACATACAGGGTCATCATTACTATCTTTCTAAATTCCATATATCTGTGTCAGTATACTGTATTGGTGTTTTTCTTTCTGGCTTACTTCACTCTGTATAATCGGCTCCAGTTTCATCCATCTCATTAGAACAGATTCAAATTTATTCTTTTTAAGAGCTGAGTAATACTCCATTGTGTATATGTACCACAGCTTTCTTATCAATTCATCTGCTGATGGACATCTAGGTTGCAGAGAAACAGTTTTGTATTAGTCCACATAAGGGCATCTTTACCTGGATACCCGAGATGTGTCTGTAAGTCACGGAGGAGGTATCTTGATGGTGGGTCTGAAACTCCTGAGAGAGATGTTTTGTTGTGGTGAGATAAATGTGGACTGGAGGCAACAGTTGAGTTAGCATTGTAATGAAACCTGTTTCTGGCTCTGTGACAGAATGGCAAACAGGCAGTATAATCTCTCTGCCTTTGTTTTCTATTTTGTGAAATGAAGGGAGTAATAGCTACCTTAAGTTGCATCGTGTATTAAAATGAACTGTTTATAAAAGAATGTGTGCACACAAAGGAGGTGAACTATTACAGAGGCCAGGCATCCTAACAGGCACTATATTCCCTCCTTACCTGCTCCTCTCCTCTGTTCTTTGCCCTGTTCCAGAGAGCACTGGGGCTTCCCTGGTGGCTCAGATGGTGAAGAATCTGCCTGCAAAGCAGGAGACCTAGGTTCAATCCCTGGGTCAGGAGGATCCCCTGGAGAAGGGAATTGGCAACCCATTCCAGTTTCTTGCCGCCTCCTCCTGGACAGAGGAGGCTGGTGGGCTACAGCCATGGGGTCACAGCGTTAGACACTACTAAGTGACTAATACACTAGAGAACACTGACACAATGCTATTTTCATGTGGCCTTGATAATTCCATATCCTTTTTTCCCAATTGTATAAATAGCCTTTTAAACATGGATAAAAAATAATCAGAGACCTGTGGATGGTGTAAAGATCCAGTTTGGAAAGAAGACTGCCTGACTATGGAGCAGAATACAAGAGGTCCAATCAGGATGAAATAGTTCAATCTTTTCTCTCATGTACTAGGGAAATACTAGGCAATAAAGGTTTCTACCTTGGGGTTTAACCTTTTCCTTGATTCATAACCCAGTCCAATTTATACTCAACTTATTTCTCCTACTTTTGACTAGAACTGTAAAGAGAGTAAGCCCTGGATGGATCAAAGACAAATGCAGCCTTTGAAAACTGGAGTCTGATTCTAATGACTGTGTCTTCATCTTGGAATGTACTTACCCATTTGAGCGATGTCCATAGACCTCTTGGCTCTGTTCATTACAGTAGTCACCTCTTGTCTGGATGATTGGGTGAGTTTAGTTCACAGTCAAAGGGAGGTCATGGCCCTACCTCTTTGACTTTGTTCTTCTGTGTCCTCTCTTTATTCAGGTACTAGAAATAGCCAGTTTCTTCCAAGGGTTGCACAGAGAAAACTGGAGCCTTCCTTCTGGGTTTTGAGTTACCCAACCCCCACGGGAAAAGTCTTCACTCCTTACTCTACTCTGCCTCCCAGGACTAGATTATAAAACTTATTCCTATGCTCCTCCTGGGGCTGTTGACCAGCCCCAAGTGTCTGACTATCCTTCAAGGCTTGGGGTATCCAAGGAAGAGACACGGGGAGAGTTCACAGGAGAAGGGAGTGGGGAACCAGATACATCAGATAATAATTTTCCCTATTGCTTATACCAGTAAGTTTTTACATACTATAAGCAAAGGTTAAGATGGAGGCTATACACATAAAGCTGTGTGCTTAGTCGCTTCAGTGTCCAGTCATGTCTGACTCTTTGTAAACCATGGACTATAGCCTTCCAGGCTCCTCTGTCCATGGGAGTCTCCAGGTAGGAATACTGGAATGGGTTGCCATGACCTCAAGGGAAGAGGAAGTCTAGTTTCCTTTTTTCCACCAAGTGTCACAGATGTATTGGACAATATTTGTCATTTTTTTCTGCTCATTCTTAGAATTCCAGAAGGAAAATTGTCAACTACCATGCAGGCATCATAAATCCTGTTGTCTCCTTGTTTTCGAAAAGTGGTTGTCCAGTTTGTGTTTAACCCAGCATTGAGTTCATTTGCTAAATTTCCCCACAGTTATTTAAGAACTATTCTTTATATAGATGAGAACAAAAATGCAGTATTTTCATTTCTACAGAGTGAACACTAACATTTGAGCAATTTCTCTCAAATTTCTTCTGGGCTTTCATAGTGGCTCAGATGGTAAAGAATCTGCCTGCAATGCAGGAGATCCCTGGCTTGGGAAGATACCCTGGAGAAGGGAATGGCAAGCCACTCCAGTATTCTTACCTGGAGAATCCCATGGACTGAGAAGCTTGGTGGGCTATGGTCTGCGAGGTTGCGAAGAGACCAATTTCTGCTACCATATACTTAATGTGCTTAATATGCTTAAAGTGCAAAGAGTTAAGTCAGAAAAATCTGAAGATGTTCCTACAGGAAGTTCAGACATATGTTACATACAAAGAGGTACTTTAACAATCATCATTAGTGATTCATAATATTTCATCTTGATTAGAGAACCCTCCTTGAGATTTCTTAATTATTCATACAATGCTCTCTCTCTTCTGTATCCTTATAAGCTATGCCCTCTCTTAGTTTTAAAAAATGTATTTATTTTTGGCTTTTCTCTAGTTGCAGTGAGTAGGGGTTGCTCAAGTGTGCAGACTTCTCCTTGTGGTGGCTTCTCTTGTTGTAGAGCACAGGCTGTAGGAATGTGGGCTTCAGTAGTTGCAACCTGTGGGCTCAACAGTATTGATAGTTGTGGTGCATGGGACAGGTTGCTCCATGGCGTGTGGGTTTCTCTAATCCAGGGATCTAATCCGTGTCTCCTGCAATGGCAGACAGACTCTACCAATGAGCTACCAGGGAAGCCCCTGCTTTAACTCTTAATCAACCTCATCATTGGGCTGATCAGTTTGTTAAAGATGAGAAAGAGAAAAATAAGACACTCATATGCCATTTTGAAAGTTTGTGAGATACTGATCACTCTAAATGTTAACAAAATGATAGTGATTGCTTTTATCATAAAGCTCTAGACAATCTTTCATCTCTGGGAAACATCTACTTTATCACACATTAAGATTCCCTATTGTAGATTATTACTCTCTCCCTGGTACAGACTCAGGTTAAAGGAATTGTTAGCATCTTAGGCAAAACTGGAAGGATATAGAGATGTAGGATTCAGGAGTTAGGTCTGATTTTAAAGCTCCTTTTCTCCCCCTATCAGGTTTATTGACCTATAATTGGCATTTAGGGTTTATAATGTGTGTGAGTTGGGGGGTGGAGGGGAAGGCAGGAATTCTGGGGAGGACTCAGTGTGGAAATAGCAGCCTCCAGGAGAGCTCACGGAGGACTTGTCTGGTGGCTCAGATGGTTAAGCGTCTGCCTACAATGTGGGAGATCCAGGTTCAGTCCCTGGGTCAGGAAGATCCCCTGAGAAGGAAGTGGCAACCCACTCCAGTCCTCTTGCCTGGAAAATCTCATGGATGGAGGACCCTGGTAGGCTACACTCCATTGACGACACAAGAATCAGACATGACTGAGTAACTTCACTAGGAGGCCTCACATCACTAAGACCTGACTCCTACCCAAGAGCCTTCAGGTGCCAGTGCTGGGATGCCTGAGGCCAAACAACCAGCAGGGTAGGAGCACAGTCCCACCTATCAGCAGAAAGTGAAAGTGAAGTTGCTCAGCCGTCCTGTCCCACTCTTTGGGACCCCATGAACTAGTAGCCCACCAGGCTCCTCCCTCCATGGGATTCTCCAGTCAACAGTACTGGAGTGGGTTGCCATTTCCTTCTCCAGGGGATCTTCCTGACCCAGGGATTGAACCTGGGTCTCCTGCATTCCAGGCAGATGTTTTAACCTCTGAGCCACCAGGGAAAGTATCTTACTAAATACATCCTGACAGGAACCTGCCCACCAAAGGGACAAGACCCCAGCTCCACCCACAAACATGTACGCTGTCTACAAGAGACCCACTTCAGTTCTAGGGCCACATACATACTGAAAGTGAAGGGATAGAAAAATGTATTCCATGTAAATGAAAATAAAAAGACAGCTGAAGTAGCAGTTCTCAGACAAAATAGGCTTTAAAATAAAGAATGTAATGAGACAAAAACAGTTTTAAGTATTTGCCTTATATAGAGTTGCTCCGATGTTCTGTGCATATATGCTAACAGATGTAAAGGGAGAATTAGTAATGCAATAGTGGGGGACTTTAATAATATCTCACTTTGGTGAAGGGAAAGTTCAATGTAATTAAGCACTCATTTTACAAAAGGTTTTCTGTTGGCCACAAGGAGCTGATGTCATCATGAAGGGATTTAGTGATTTTCTAGATGAGGAGATGCAAGGATTGGGATCATGAAATTATTTCCTGAAAATATCTAAGTAAAGGCCTGTTCCATCAGCTTCTCTAGGGCAGAAAGTGCCCACTCTGCTCTGAACAGTATAGCGTTCAGTCTCCACGGAGGCAGATTGCAAATGCCCTTGGTGTTTGATTGCTGGCAATGCCCTTGGCAAGGCCAATTTGTAATTGACAGGGCCCCCTTCTGGTTATAAATTTGACCATACTTTGCGGGGCATTTCATGACCATTTCCCATGTTGCTATGAAGGCTCATTCCTATCTCTGGAAAAGGTTTTGCTGATAGTCCAGTAATAACACATTGAGTAGCCTAAGTCTTAATAGTCAAAGATCTCTAGACACCTGTCTTCTAGTTATGGTCCAGGAAAATATTTCCTCTAGTTGCATCTTCCCATATCTGAAAGTGAAACTGAAGTCGCTCAGTCGGTGTCCGACTCTTTGCAACCCATGGCCTGTAGCCTACCAGGTTCCTCCATCCTAGGATTCTCCAGGCAAGAATACTGGAGTGGATTTCCATTTTCTTCTCCAGGGGATCTTCCCGACCCAGGGATCGAACCCAGGTCTCTAGCATTGCAGGCAGACACTTTAACCTCTGAGCCACCAGGAAAGCCTTTCCCATATCTTCAGTTCAGTTCAGTTGCTCAGTTGTGTCTGACTCTTTGCGACCCCATGAGTAGCAGCACGCCAGGCCTCCCTGTCCATCACCATCTCCCGGAGTTCACTCAGACTCACGTCCATCGAGTCAGTGATGCCATCCAGCCATCTCATCCTCTGTCGTCCCCTTCTTCTCCTGCCCCCAATCCCTCCCAGCATCAGAGTCTTTTCCAGTGAGTCAACTCTTCGCATGAGGTGGTCAAAGTACTGGAGTTTCAGCTTCAGCATCATTCCTTCCAAAGAAATCCCAGGGCTGATCTCCTTCAGAATGGACTGGTTGGATCTCCTTGCAGTCCAAGGGACTCTCAAGAGTCTTCTCCAACACCACAGTTCAAAAGCATCAATTCTTCGGTGCTCAGCCTTCTTCACAGTCCAACTCTCACATCCATACATGACCACAGGAAAAACCATAGCCTTGACTAGATGGACTTTAGTTGGCAAAGTAATGTCTCTGCTTTTGAATATACTATCTAGGTTGGTCATAACTTTTCTTTCAAGGAGTAAGTGTCTTTTAATTTCATGGCTGCAGTCACCATCTGCAGTGATTTTGGAGCCCCCCAAAATAAAGTCTGACACTGTTTCCACTGTTTTTCTATCTATTTCCCATGAAGTGATGGGACCGGATGCCTTGATCTTTGTTTTCTGAATGTTGAGCTTTAAGCCAACTTTTTCGCTTTCCTCTTTCACTTTCATCAAGAGGCTCTTTAGTTCTTCTTCACTTTCTGCCATAAGGGTGGTGTCATCTGCATATCTGAAGTTACTGATATTTCTCCTGGCAATCTTGATTCCAGCTTGTGTTTCTTCTAATCCAGCATTTCTCATGATGTATTCTGCATACAAGTTAAATAAACAGGGTGACAGTATACAGCCTTGACATACTCCTTTTCCTATTTGGAACCAGTCTGTTGTTCCATGTCCAGTTCTAACTGTTGCTTCCTGACCTGCATACAGATTTCTCAAGAGGCAAATTAGGTGCTCTGGTATTCCCATTTCTTTCAGAATTTTCCACAGTTTATTATGATCTGGGATAAAAATAGAACTATAGATCAATGGAAAAGAATAGAAAGCCAAAAATCAAACCCACATACTTATGGTCAACTAATCTTTCACAAAGGTAGCATGACTACACAGTGGTGGAAAGACTCTCTTCAGCAAATGGTGCTGGGTAAACTGGACAGCTACATGAAAAAAAACGGAGATAAATTATTCTTTAACATCATACACAAAAAATAAGCTCAAAATGGGTTAAAAACCTGAATGTGAAACTGAATACTACAAAGCTCCTACTGGAAATCAGGCAAAACACTCTGACATAAATACAGCAATATCTTTCCCAGTCCTTCTCCCAGCATAATGGAAAGAAAAGCATAAACAAATAGAACCTAATTAAAATAAAAAGCTTTTGCACACCAAAGGAAACCATAAACAAAACAAATAGAGGGCCAACAGATTGGCAGAAAATATTTGCAAATGATGTGTCCAACAAAAGTGAGGTCTCCAGAATATATAGCCATGAGGCTTAATATCATCAAAACAAATCAATAAAAAATCTGTGGAAGACTTAAATAGATATTTCTTCAAAAAGACATGCAGATGGCCAAGAGGTACATGAAAAGATGCTCAAAATTGGTAATTTTTAGAGCATTGTAAATAAAAACCACAATGAAATATCACCTCACGTCAGTCAAAATGACTATCATCAAAAAATGTACAGGACTTTCCTTGTGGTACAGTAGATAAGAATTCACCTGTCATGCAGGGGACATGGGTCCGATCTTTGGTCCCAAGAGATTCCACATGGCATGGAGCAGCTAAAGCGCATGTGCCACAACTACTGAGTCTGCATGCTGTAACTACTGAAGCCTGTGTGCCCAGAGCTTGTGCTATGCAACAAGAGAAGCCACAGCAATGAAAAGCCTGTGCACCACAACAAAGAATGGCCTCCGCTTTCTGTAACTAGAAAAGAGTCCAAACAGAGCAACAAAGACTGTTTGTAACTAAAAACAAATTATTTTTAAAAATGCACAAGCAATAAATTCTGGAGTGGTGTGGAGAGAAGGGGAACCTCTTACACTATTGGTGGGAATGCAAACTGGTATAACCACTATGGAGAACAGTATGGAGGTTCCTTAAAAACTGAAAATAGAGCTCCCCTTTGACTCTGCAATCCTGGGCATATATTTGGAGAAAGCATGTTCAAAGGGATACATACACCCAATGTTTATCGCAACACTGTTTACAATAGCTAAGACATAGAAGCAACCTATATGTTCATCGACAGTAGAAATGGACAAAGAAGTTGTGGTACACATATACAATGGAATATTATTCAGCCATTAAAAATAATAAAATAAAATGCCATTTGTAGCAACACAGATGGAGAGAGATTGTCATACTGAGCAAAGGAAGTTAGAGACAAACATCGTGTAACATCCCTTATATGTGGAATCTAGAAAAATGATGCAAATGAAGTTATTTACAAAATGTTAACAGACTCAGACTTAGAGAATGAATTTATGCTTACCAAGGGGAAAGGGAAGGGGAAAGGATGGTTAGAGATTGACAAGTACACACTGCTGTATTTATTTTATTTTATTTTTTACTTTACAATATTGTGTTGGTTTTACCATACATCAACATGAATCCACCATGGGTGTACACAACACTGCTGTATTTAAAATCAATAGTCAATAAGGACATACAGTATAACACATGGAACTCTGCGCAATGTTATGTGGCAGCCTGGATAAAAGAGGAATTTGAGAATGAATACATTATGTGTATGACTGAATGGCTTCTGCTCTGCACTTGAAACTATCACAATATTGTTCATCTGCTATATACTAATTAAAAAGCATTAAAAATGTAAGAAAATTAAAAATTTCTGTATAATCTTAATAAAACAAAGATATAACCTACAAAATAGAAAATGTTCACAAATCTTATCTGTAATAGGGAGTTAATATCTAAAATATATGAAAAACTCATGACAGAAGAAAACAATCCAATTTAAGAATTATGGGGGATCTGAATAGACATTTTCCAAAGAAGACAGACAAATGGGCGACAGGATACAAAGGATGCTCAACATCCCTACAAATCAGGGAAGCAAAACCACAAAGAGATGTCCTTTTATACTTATTAGTATGGCTATTACCAAAGAGACAAGGTACAAGATGAAGATGTCAACAAGGGTATAAACACTTGTGTACTGTGGTGGGAATATAAATTGGTGCCAGCACTATAGAAAGTGGTATGGAGGTTCTACAAAATACTAAAAGTAGAACTACTATGTGATCCAGCAATACTACTTCTGAGTATTTATCTGAAGGAAACAATCTCTCTCTCTCTAGGGTATTTGTACTCCCATATTTATTGCAGCATTATTTACAGTCACCAAGAGGTAAGTGGCCATTGATAGGTCAAGAAAGAAAATATGGTATATAGAATATTGCACAACCATAAAGAGGAAATTCTAATATTTACAACAATGTGGATGAAACCTGTGGGCATTATGCTATGTGAAATAAGTTATATGAAGACAAATACTGTATAATATCAAATGGAATCTTTAAAAAAATCTGAATTCACAGAGAAGAAATAGGTGGCTGCCTGAAGCTAGGGGATAGGTGAAGGGTGTGAAAATGGTATATTAAAAAAATGGTACAAACTTCCAATAGTTAAATAAATCCTGGTGATGTGATATATAGCCTGGTGATTATATTTAACTACTGTATATTGAAATGTGCTAAGAATAAATCTTAACAGTTACCACAAGAGAAAAAATTGTAGCTGTGGGTGATGGATATTATGTGATAATCATCTAACAATATATACATATCAAACATAAAATTGTATTATTTTTAGGTACACAATTATATGTCAATTTAAAAACTAAAAAAGACATAGTAATATACATTTGTTTCCTCTAAGTGAAAAGTCAATCTGGAAAGGCAACATACCATATGACTCAACCTATGTGACATTCTGGAAAAGGCAAACAATGGAGACAATCAAAAGATCAGGGGTTGCAGGGGTAAGGCATAGGGAAAGATGAGTAGGTAGCACAGAGTAATGTGAGGGGAGTGAAGATATGATATGATATGATATGATACTATGATGCTATAATAGAGGATACATGTCACTGCATATTTGTCCAAATCCATACAACACCAAGAGAACTCTAATGTACACCACGGTCTTTGGTTATGATGTATCTATGTAGTTCCACTGTAACAAATGTGTTACACTGGTTGGAGATATTGGTGATGAAGGCAGAGAGTATATAAGAAGTTTGTACATCCTTCTAATTTCTGCTGTGAGCCTAAACCTACTCTAAAATATAAAGTATCTATTACATTCAGAGTCCTTTTACTTCTAGAAAACATAAGGGTCTGGTGGTATGAAGGATATTGAGATAGCCCTTCTAATGTGAAGGTATGGTGAAGGATAAGATGGTGCATCTGTTCTCTCCTATAAAAAAAGGTGGGAGGAAACAGCTTATGGGCAGCTTTGGGTTTAAGAGGCATCATGTTCCTGACTTGGATGTATTACCCTGGCTCACTTACTGAATGACCCCCTAAAGCTTCTAGTTTTGACTTGGGCCCAGAAATAGAATGTACAGCAGGTTCAGGCTACTGTACAAACTGCCTTGCCACCTGGGCCATATGATCCAGCAGGTCCAAAGATGCTTGAAGTATCAGTGGCAGATAGGCATGCTGACTGGAGCCTTTGGCAGACCCCTATAGGTGAACTGCAGGAGAAGGCAATGGCACCCCACTCCAGTACTCTTGCCTGGAAAATCCCACAGGCGGAGGAGCCTGGTAGGCTGCAGCCCTTGGGGTTGCTAAGAGTCAGATATGACTGAGCGACTTCACTTTCACTTTTCACTTTCATGCATTGGAGAAGGAAATGGCAATCCACTCCAGTGTTCTTGCCTGGAGAATCCCAGGGGCGGGGAAGCCTGGTGGGCTGCCATCTATGGTGTCACACAGAGTCAGACATGACCGAAGTGACGCAGCAGCAGCAGCAGCAGCAGCATAGGTGAACTGCAGTAGAGACAAGTAGAGTTTTAGAGTAAAGCCCTGTCCTCTTTTCTGGATAACTACTCTCCATTTAAGAAATAGCTCTTGGACTACTACTGGGCCTTGGTAGAGGTTGAATGCTTGAGCGTGGGCCATCAAGTGACCATGTGACTGGAGCTTCCCTTCCTGAACTGGGCTTTCTCTAAATCACCAAGCCATTAAGTGGAGCATGAACAGCCGGACTGCATCAGATAGAAGTGTTATTCGTGTAAACGAGTCCCAGCATGTCATGAGGGCACAGCTTACATAAAGTGGCCCAGTGCCCATGGTCTGCCCTCCTACTACAGCTTCTCCATGCCTGCAGCTATGACCTCACAAGGAGTTTATAGAGCAAACTAAGACTTGGGCCTAGTCTATAGAAGGTTCTGTACAATATACAGGTACCACCTGAAAATGGACTGTCCCTTCCTGGGACATCCCTGAAGCAAAGTGCTGAAGAAAAATCTCCCTGTTGGCAGAACTTTGATCAGCACAACTAGTTGTTTACTTTTCTTGGAAGGAGAAACAGCCAGAGGCACAATTATACACTGATTATGGGGTTTGGCCAATGGTTTGGCTGGACAGTCAGAAACTTGGAAGGAACATGATTAAAATTGGTAATGAAACATTAGGGAAAATGAGAGACATCTCTGAAAAGATGAAAAATGATGTGTCCCAGGTAAATGCTTGAAGGATGACCTTAGCAGACAAGGACTTAAAAGTCAAGTGGATAGGATGACCTGTTCTATTAATTAGCCTTTCCCCCTAGCCATCCCTGTCATTGCCCAATGGAGTCATGAACAAAGTGGCCACAGTGGCAGGGATGGAGGCTATATATGAATCCAATAATATGGAATCACTAAGGCCAATCCAGCCATGTTCATGCTGAGTGCCCAATCTGCCAGTACCAAAGACTAACACCAAATACCTGCTATGGCACCATTCCCCAAGGTGGGGAATAGTGCTTGATTCACTTGAAGCAGAGCCTCACAACCAAACCCACTTGCATCAGATTCCCAGCAGATCTGCAGATGCATAAACAAATCCAGTTGAGGTCAGAAGTCATCTCAGCCAATCTCCAGATATATGAAACATACATTTTTATGTATGTACAACATACATTTTATGTTGAATGCCACTGAGATTTTTGTGGGTATATGTTCTGTTCTACAGTCCATTCTGAAACATCAAATTGCCAACATCTGTTGGATTAATGAAAAAGCAAGAGAGTTCCAGAAAAGCATCTACTTCTGCTTTATTGACTATGTCAAAGCCTTTGACTGTGTGCATCACAACAAACTGTGGAAGATTCTGAAAGAGATGAGAATACCAGACCATCTGACCTGCCTCCTGAGAAATCTGTATGCAGGTCAAGAAGGAACAGTTAGAACTGGACATGGAACAACAGACTGGTTCTGAATTGGGACAGGAGTACGTCAAAGCTGTATATTGTCACTCTGCTTATTTAACTCATATGCAGAGTACATCATGTGAAATAGACTGGATGAAGCACAAGCTGGAATCAAGATTGCTGGGAGAAATATCAGTCACCTCAGATATGCAGATGACACCACCCTTATGGCAGAAAGTGAGGAACTAAAGAGCCTCTTGGTGAAAGTGAAAGAGGAGAGTGAAACAGTTGGCTTAAAGCTCAACATTCAGAAAACGAAGATCATGCGTCTGGTCCCATCACTTCATGGCAAATAGATGGGGAAACAATGGAAACAGTGAGAGACTTTATTTTCTTGGGCTCCAAAATCACTGCAGATGGTGACTGCAGCCATGAAACTGAAGATGCTTGCTCCTTGGAAGAAAAGCTATGACCAGCTTAGGTGGTGGTTTAGTCACTCAGTCGTGTCTGACTCTTGTGACCCCATGGACTGTAGCCACTAGACTCCTCTGTCCATGGGCTTCTCCAGGCAAGACTGGAGTGGGCTGCCATCTCCTTCTCTATGACCAACCTAGACAGTGTATTAAACAGCAGAGACATTACTTTGCCAACAGTCTAGTCAAGACTATGGTTTTTCCAGTAGTCATGTATGGATGTGCGAGTTGGACTATAAAGAAAAATGAGCGCTGAAGAATTGATGCTTTTGAACTGTGATGTCAGAGAAGACTCTTGAGAGTTCCTTGGACTGCAAGGAGATCCAATCAGTCCATCCTAATGGAGATCAGTCCTGAATATTCATTGGAAGGACTGATGCTGAAGCTGAAATTGCAATACTTTAGCCACCTGATGGGAAGAATTGATTCACTGGAAAAGACCCTGATTCTGGGAAAGATTGAAGGCAGGAGAAGGAGACAACAGAGGGTGAGATGCCTGGATGGCATCACCGACTTGATGTATATGAATTTGAGCAAGCTCCAGGAGTTGGTGGTGGACAGGGAAGCCTGGTGTGCTGAGTCCATGGGGTCACAAAGAACTGGACACAACTGAGTGACTGAACTGAACTGACATTTTGGAAAATAAATGTTTGTCATTGTTATATAGTAAATTGAATAATAGATTAAATAAGTATTTCCAGGCTGTAAGATATTATTTGTCCCTATGTTTTATGGAAGAATGACCTTGTCTTTCAGGTGACACACATAACCTCCTACAGAGGGTGAATTGAGCCCCACCTAGAAGTTTAATAGTATATGAATTACATTACCATGTAAACAGTCTATGTTTGTGTCATTAGTATTTACTGTTATTTTTAGGTTTTCCACCCAACCATATTCAAAAGAAACAAGCAAAAAGTTTCAATAAAGGTAGAACATCATTTCTCTCTCTCTCTCTGTGTGTGTGTGTGCGTGTGTGTGTGTGTGTGTGTGTGTGTGTGTATGTCAGAGGAATATGGACGGAGGTTTGTGACATTGTACAGGAGACGGGGATCAAGACTATCTCCATCGAAAAGAAATGCAAAAAAGCAAAATGGCTGTCTGGGGAGGCCTTACAAATAGCTGTGAAAAGAAGAGAGGTGAAAAGCGAAGAAGAAAAGGAAAGATATAAACATCTGAATGCAGAGATCCAAAGAACAGCAAGAAGAGATAAGAAAGCCTTCTTCAGCGATCAGTGCAAAGAAATAGAGGAAAGCAACAGAATGGGAAAGACTAGAGATCTCTTCAAGAAAATTAGAGATACCAAGGGAATGTTTCATGCAAAGATGGCCTCGATAAAGGACAGAAATGGTCTGGACCTAACAGAAGCAGAAGATATTAAGAAGAGGTGGCAAGAATACATGGAAGAACTGTACAAAAAAGATCTTCAAGACCAAGATAATCATGATGATGTGATCACTAATCTAGAGCCAGACATCTTGGAATCTGAAGTCAAGTGGGCTTTAGAAAGCATCACTATGAACAAAGCTAGTGGAGGTGATGGAATTCCAATGGAGCTGTTTCAAATCCTGAAAGATGATGCTGTGAAAGTGCTGCACTCACTATGCCAGCAAATGTGGAAAGCTCAGCAGTGGCTACAGGACTGGAAAA
>SJYC01061828.1:0-22048 GCA_006408675.1 Madoqua kirkii
TCCTGGGTGTTCATTGGAAGCACTGATGTTGAAGCTGAAACTCCAATACTTTGGCCACCTGATTTGCAGAGCATACTCATTTGAAAACACCTTGATGCTGGGAAAGATTGAGGGCAGGAGGAGAAGGGAATGACAGGATGAGATGGTTGGATGGCGTCATCGACTCAATGGACATGAGTTTGAGTGAACTCCAGGAGTTGGTGATGGACAGGGAGGCCTGGTGTGCAAAGAGTTGGATACAACTGAGTGATTGAACTGAACTGAACTGAATCTGTCTTAGCCTAGGACTGTCTCCTGTTTTAGCTCTTTTGTGACACTGAGTTTTTAGAAAATATAAAAGTCTACATTTATTTTGTAGACTGTTCCACATTCTGGATTGTTTCTTGGTGTCATTTAATTGTCTATCCCCTTTGTTTTCTATAAAATAGAAGTTTAGTCTAAGGCTGCACGGTTCATGTGGCTCTTCAGCACCCAAAATGTGGCTAATGCAACCGAGGAACTGGATTTTAAAATTTAACTTGAATTAACTTGAATTTAAACTTAAAAGCTCATATTTAATTTCATTATTGGAAAATTTTTGAAAGAGAGCAGAATCCCCCGACCCTTGTCCTCTGCCTGCCTATTGTCTGTGGAAAAACTTTAGCCAAAGAATAAGTTTAACCAGAGAAGTGAGAAAATGCAGAAGCAAATGGAAAACTATTAAAGGAGATCAAATAATAATAATGTAGTCATTAAATATGATTAAATTCCTTTAGTTTCTTCTCAGGGGCTAGAGATCATATTCTGAGGCATATCCAGGCATAACACATATGTGACCTGTGTTTTATAAACTGAAACCTCCACCTGGTGGAGAAGTTAATACACATAGGTCAGACTGTAGCCATGACATAAGCTGCCACAGTTCTGAGAACTGGCCTCATGGAAATGGAAACACACTGACCCTAAAGCTGAAGATTAACTGTGCTGAAAACAATCAAGAGAAAGTGCTGCTCAGACCGCTGAGGGCCAAGTTCAAGATGACTGTCAGAGCTGACTGTGCTGTTTCTTCATGCAGCCCCTCCCTCAATCTAGAAAGGCTCTTGCCCATTGGGGAGTTGGCCTTTGATTAGGCCTCAGCTCTCCCTTGACCCCTAGTTACCAGCATCGGAAATAAAGTATAAAATAGAAGTTTAGTCTAAGGCTGCACGGTTCATGTGGCTCTTCAGCACCCAAAATGTGGCTAATGCAACCGAGGAACTGGATTTTAAAATTTAACTTGAATTAACTTGAATTTAAACTTAAAAGCTCATATTTAATTTCATTATTGGAAAATTTTTGAAAGAGAGCAGAATCCCCCGACCCTTGTCCTCTGCCTGCCTATTGTCTGTGGAAAAACTTTAGCCAAAGAATAAGTTTAACCAGAGAAGTGAGAAAATGCAGAAGCAAATGGAAAACTATTAAAGGAGATCAAATAATAATAATGTAGTCATTAAATATGATTAAATTCCTTTAGTTTCTTCTCAGGGGCTAGAGATCATATTCTGAGGCATATCCAGGCATAACACATATGTGACCTGTGTTTTATAAACTGAAACCTCCACCTGGTGGAGAAGTTAATACACATAGGTCAGACTGTAGCCATGACATAAGCTGCCACAGTTCTGAGAACTGGCCTCATGGAAATGGAAACACACTGACCCTAAAGCTGAAGATTAACTGTGCTGAAAACAATCAAGAGAAAGTGCTGCTCAGACCGCTGAGGGCCAAGTTCAAGATGACTGTCAGAGCTGACTGTGCTGTTTCTTCATGCAGCCCCTCCCTCAATCTAGAAAGGCTCTTGCCCATTGGGGAGTTGGCCTTTGATTAGGCCTCAGCTCTCCCTTGACCCCTAGTTACCAGCATCGGAAATAAAGTAAACTTTCTATCAACCTGGCCTCTTTAATGGCTTTTGAACAGCAAGCTGCTGGACTCCACTTTCGGTTAAATTTTAAGTAGGTTTGGAACAACTTGAGTATGCAGATCTACTTCTTCAACTGTAAATTTTATGAAACCTAAATAAATATTTATCAAGCTTTTCCAATAAGATTTAGTATCTGAATTGAAATGTGCATTAAGTATAAAAACACACACTGAATTTTGAATACTGTACAAAAAAAGAATGTAAAATATTTTTTAATATTGATTACATGTTGAAATACTAATATTTTGGTTAGATTGGGTTAAAATAGATTATTAATTTCACCTGTGGCTTTTGGTGTTTTTACTTTTTAAATGTGGCTTCTAAAAAATTATAATATTACATATATGGCTCACATATTTTTAATGACATGTGCTAGTCTAGAAGCCTGATTAAGGTCAGGTTAAACTTTCTTTGCAAAAATACTTCTAGATGTTGTTGTATAGTTCCTTTTTTGTTTTTGACCAGAAGTCTTGCAGGATCTCAGATCCTCTACCAGAGACTGAACTTGAGCCTTGGCAGTGAAAGCCTAGAATCCTAACCACTAGGCCTCCAGGGAATTCCCTGTTGTTCTGTTTTTCAAACTGCATCATATCAGGAAGCACATACTGTCCTGCTGTTGGTGATCCTAACTTTGGTCCCTCAGTTAAGATGGAGACTGCCAGAACTCACCATTGTGAAGATACACTTCCCTTTTTGCAATTAAAAATCTGTGCAAATATTCTGTTACCAAAAATCTATCCACCTAATGGTTTTAGCACTTTTTGTTGATCCTTACTTTGAATCCACGATTACTTTGAAGGTTGCCAAAAGATGGACATTCTTATTTTGGTCAATTCATCTCCATTTATTAGCTGACATTGGTCTGTGAAGAAGAGCTTCTCACTTCTCTGGTTTTAAACTATTTTATTTAATGGGTAACAGTCAGTTAACATCATCCTCTTTGGTGCTCAGTGCACTTCCTTGTACATTCCTGGCCCCTGACTTGTAATCAACCACTGTTTCAGAGAACTCATGCTCCTGCTGAGGATTAAATTGCTTCTTAAAACAACTTGAGATGAATCTTTTTTTTTTAAGTATAAGAAAAACACTGATAGGATTTTATTCAAGGTAGTTTCTAATGCTTTATATACACATCAACCTACATTGCCACACTTAGAACTAAAGCACTGTACCTCCAAAAATTATTTTCCTCAGTTCGTGTTAAAACTAAATCTTGGGGCTTTCCTGGTGGTCTACTGGTTAAGAATTCACCTGCCAATGCAGGAGACACAGTTTAATCTGGTCTGGGAAGACCTTGCATGCTTCGGGGTAACTCCTGAGCCTCTGAGACCGCAAGCTGCAACTACTGAAGCCCGCATGCCCTAGAACCCGTGATCTGCATGCAACAAGAGAAGTCACCGCAGTGAGAAGCCCTCGCACGGCATCAAAGAGTAGCCCCCACTCGCCGCAGCTAGAGAAAGCCGGTGAGCAGCAATGAAGACCCAGCACAGCCAAAAATGAACACATTTTGAAAAACAAAACTATTCTTGGATAGCTTTAGGTCTCATATTTGCAAAAGTAGGTTAAAATACTTCTCTGAAAATGAGTATGCAGAGTTCTCCGTTCATTCTTGTTGCTATGTGCTAGGAATTCTACTGATGCCTGTGGGTCCTAGGTTGTATGGAAACCCTCCCATGCTGATCCCTCCATCATCATTGTCTCTCCCCCTCTTCCTATATCCTTTTTTTTTTAAAATCTCGGTCGTATTTTTACAACTTCTCAGTTCATATTTTAACAATCTTTTTTGGTAGCTATTCATATGAATTTGAGGTTATCTCAAAGTGCACAAATATTACTCATATTTCCCGTAAATGTACTAAACACTGACAAGAAAAATACTTATTAACTTACTAACACAAAAATATTTTAAGGTTTCAACATAATTACTTTTTCAACAAATGAATTTTTTCCTCACCTAAGGCAACATACATTTACATTGGGTTTATGATGGCACCCCACTCCAGTACTCTTGCCTGGAAAATCCCATGGACGGAGGAGCCTGGTAGGCTGCTGTCCATGGGATCTCGAAGAGTCAGACACGACTGAGCGACTTCACTTTCACTTTTCACTTTCATGCATTGGAGAAGGAAATGGCAACCCATTCCAGTGTTCTTGCCTGGAGAATCCCAGGGACGGGGAGCCTGGTGGGCTGCCATCTGTGGGGTTGCACAGAGTTGGATACGACTGAAGCGACTTAGCAGCAGCAGCAGCAGCAGCATGTAAACAGACACAACCTAAGTCAACATACATTTACATTGGGTTTATGTGTACGGATGTAAATAGACACATTCCTCAAATTGATCTAAGATAAACCAGCATATAGTGCACTTCTCTCTGGATATAATTAACTTTTCAGAAGCAAAGTGGTTCAAATGGGAGCAAATACGCTTACCTCCTAATGAAATAAACAAGACAGAATTTAAGAAATATTAAAGTGCTAAAGATTAACCCTATAAATCTTTCATTTCTATACTTTTAACAGATTGTGTGCATTATGTGTATTTATGAATCAAAACACTTCTAGGCTAGATTTTAAGCACCTGTGGATGGGGCTATTCATATTCAGTAAAAGGCCCTTAAGTAGCAAGGTGAGCACTATTATAGGTAGATAGAGGACGTTTGTTCTTCACCAGGTTACCTACATAAACCCCCTAAATAGACAGAGGAGATTATTTGTCTCAGTGAGCTCAAATGTTGATTATAAGTTCAGACAACAGATACTCTTGGTATCATACTTTATATATTTTTGTGCTATTTACAATTTGTTTAGCAACATCATTGTAAAAATCACCCATGTTGTTACATTACTATTATTCATTTCATGTTATTTTTCATTTTACTGTTATTATTCACATATATGTATATACACACACATACACGACAACCCACTCTAGTATTCTTGCCTGAAGAATCTCCGTGGACAGTGGAGTTTAGTAGACTACAGCGCATGGGCTTGCAAAGAGTTGGACCTGACAAAGACTAACACTTTCACTTTTCTCTTATGGGAGGGAGAATGTGACTGGAGAGAGGCAACTAAGAGGATTCTATTCATCTTTATCGTTTATTATTACTTCAGTGGGATGACAAACAGGTAATTGTTTTTTTTTTTTTTTTCTTTTGGCCAAGCCATGTGGTATGTAGGATTTTAATTCCTGGAGCAAGAATGGAACCTACAACCCCTGCAGTGAACATATAGACTCTCAACCCCTGGACCACCAGGGAAATCTCCTGTAATTTTATTTTATGATCTCTAAAAGTTAAAAATATTTTTATAATCACATGCAAAAAGCAGTTTAAATTCACCCAGTGTAAATTTACCAACCACTATCAACCAGCTCATTATGTTCAGAATGAAATCTGAAGTCCTTAGCACAAAGTCCTTGGCCTCCACAAGCTAGCCTCTCTTATGACAACGGGCTCATCCACTGCTCTGCCCTCTTGAGCCCATACTCTTCCCCACCAGTCTCCACGTTGTTTACCCAACACAGAAGCTCTTTCTTGATTTCAGGGCCCTGAATGCCATCCCCTTCCTGGATCATCTCTTGGTTCTCTCCTCCCACCAGGCAGGTCTTTGCTCAGATGCAGCTCCTTAAAGAGGCCATCTCTGATCATCTTCTCAAGGGAGCACCCTCCTTCCTCTACTCTCTGAACCTTTAGCCCAATGCTTCTTCTTAACACTGACTGTCATCAGACATCTCATGAGATTGATTTACTGCTTCATGTCACATACATTTGACTATAAGCACTTGGCCCTGATGGCTCAGTGGTAAAGAATCCGCCTGCTAAGCAGGAGACATGGATTTGATCCCTGGGTCAGAAAGATCCCCTGGAGAAGGAAACCTTTCTTGGGTCTGCTGGAGTGCAATGCTGGAGTATAGCCCACTCCAGCATTCTTTCCTGGGAAATCCCATGGGCAAGGGATCCTGATGGGCTGCAGTCCATGGGATCAACAAGAGAGTTGGACACAACTTAGCAACAGATTTTCACTTTCATAAGCTCTTGAAAAGCAGGACTTTACCTCCAGGGCCTAGAACAGTGCCCTGGCATATAGTAAGTAGTCCATAAACATTTATGGAATCATGGATGAGTGAATCACTGAATTAGCAAGGCAGAGAATTTTGACTCTTGCTGAGGCTGGGTGGCCATATTTAATCTACTAATTGGCAGATAACACAGGAACAATATTGCTTATTTTATTAGAAACCAATAAATTCTTGATAAAACACATTGCTCATTGGTCATTCTTGGATCATATGAAGTTATTAAGCAGCCTTTTTCTCCCAGCATCCAGTTGAACAACTTCATATTAATAAGCAGTGTTTACACATTTTCAGGAAAGAAGAATTAACATTTAGTGCTCAGTATGTTCTAGGTAGGGGCTTTCCAGGTGGCTCAGTGGTAAATAATCTGCCTACCAATGCAGGAGACACAGGAGATGCAGGCTCCATTTCTCGGTCGGGAAGATCCCTTAAAGGAGGAGATGGCAACCGGCTCCAGTATTCTTGCCTGGAGAATTCCATGGACAGAGGAGCCTGGTAGGCTACAGTCCATGAGGTCTCAAAAGTCAGACACAACTGAGCAACTGGACACACATGTTCTAGGTACTTTGCATATATGATGATTTTCTTATTCCCTTTTCCCCCCAGCAACTCTATAAGACAAATGTTTTCATTTCATAAAGAAAATGAGGTTCAGAGAGGTTAAGAATTTGCCTAGAATCACAGATTTGGTTCCATAACCTACATCTTATAGTTGAGGTAAAGTTGTATGTTCTATGCCTGTATGAGGGGTCATTATCTGCATCACTGAATGTTGTTGCTGGGAGGAAATTTAGACTCCTTTAATCCAGCCTCCTCACTTTACATGCAAGAGAACTGAGGTTGACTAGAACACGGGTCCATTCACCTCTTAGCAGCAGAGCAGCCTCCGGGTTCATGGCCCTTTCATGACCTCCTTTTGCACCAATTATTGAGTTGGCAAAAGGTTTGGGTTTGAATGCACTTTTTTGCCAATCCAGTAGATACGATCTTTCCTGCAGCTATCTGCAGATACCGTATTTGTGAATTTGCCTCCTAGATAAAATTTGTTTGTAACTCCCAAGTTAATCCATGTGGCACTTTTACAGTCATACACAGGCTTCTCTAGTGACTCAGAAAGTAAAGAATCCACCTGCAATGCAGAAGACCCAGGTTTAATCCCTGGGTTGGCAAGATCCCATGGAGAAGGGCACGGCAACCCACTCCAGTACTCTTGCCTGGAGAATTCCATGGCCAGGGGAGCCTGGCGGGCTACAGTCCATGGGGTTGCAAAGAGCTGGACTTGACTGAGCCACTGAACACAGACACATACGTAGCCACACACACAGAATGGTGGAAATTTCGAGTTGCCCCCTGCACATGTTCCCAGCTGAGGCTAAACAAGGCTGCATTCAGCTTTTCTGAATTAGTACAAATGCTGTAAGAAGTGTCCCTTACCGTGGGCTCTTTAATGCCATTTCTTTTTTTTTTTTTTTCATTTTTGTTGGTGATTATACAGTCAGCTACAGTCCATGGGAGTCACAAAGAGTCAAACACGACTGAGTGACTAACACACACATGCTGTTTAAAATGGCCCCCAAGTGCAGTGCTGCAGTGCTGTTTAGGGTCCCTGAAAAGGTGTGATGTGCCTTAAGGAGGAAAATATGTGTGCTGGACAAGCTTGGCTCAGGCATGAATTACAATGCGGTTGGCTGTGAGTTCAATGTGAGTGAATCAACAATATCTATTAAATAAGGTGGGAAAGACTAGTGATCTCTTCAAGAAAATTAGAGATAGCAAGGGAACATTTCATGCAAAGATGGGCTCGATAAAGGACAGAAATGGTATGGACCTAACAGAAGCAGAAGATATTAAGAAGAGATGGCAAGAAGACACAGAAGAACTGTACAAAAAGGATCTTCATGACCTGGGTAATCACGATGGTGTGATCACTCATCTAGAGCCAGACATCTTGGAATGTGAAGTCAAGTAGACCTTAGAAAGTATCACTACAAACAAAGCTAGTGGAGGTGATGGAATTCCAGTAGAGCTATTTAAAATCCTGAAAGATGATGCTATGAAAGTGCTGCATTCAATATGCCAGCAAATGTGGAAAACTCAGCAGTGGCCACAGGACTGGAAAAGGTCAGTTTTCATTCCAATCCCAAAGAAAGATAATGCCAAAGAATGTTCAAACTACGGCACAATTCACTCAAATCACATGCTAGTAAAGTAATGCTCAAAATTCTCCAAGCCAGGCTTCAGCAATACATGAACCACAAATTCCCTGATGTCCAAGCTGGTTTTAGAAAAGGCAGAAGAACCAGAGATCCACCTGATTAGAAGAACTGACTCATTGGAAAAGACCCTGATGCTGGGAAAGACTGAAGGCAGAGGAGAATGGGATGACAGAAGATGAGATGGCTGGATGGCATCACTGACTTGACGGACATGAGTTTGAGCGTGCTCTGGGAGTTGGTAATGGACAGGGAAGTCTGACATGCTGTAGTCTACGGGGTCACAAAGAGTCAGACACAATTGAGTTACTGAACTGAATGATGTGATCCAAGCCAGCCCAGTCATAATGCATCCCAGGTTTTTGTTTAGACAATTGAGATACTCTCTTTCCTCAGGGCTCACTGCCTGAAAGTACAATAAAGTCTAGAATTGTGGTCATTTTTGTCACCTTGTTCAAAGAGTCTATACTTCAAGTTATGCCAACATGAAGGAAGATATCAAAGCCAAGAAAAAAAAATACTGGAAGAAAACAGACAAATTGGATAATATCATTTGAATTGCTGAGTCCAGCCATTTGTGAAGCCAGGATTTTCCCTGGTCTTTCTGGTTATGTAAGCCAATCTATTCTCTTTTTGGCTTAGGCTGGTTTAGGATGGGTTTCTATGACAAGCAGAGTCTTGACTTTTTTCCTGGCTGGTACAGATAATTCATATTACCAATTATGTCTGAGTTGTTTGACAAGCTATATGAGCCATATAACCCTGAATTCTCTTACTGTAATTTACTATGCATAATCATAATCTCTTATTTAGCATCTAAAGCCTCTTGATGAAAGTGAAAGAGGAGAGTGAAAAAGTTGGCTTAAAGCTCAACATTCAGAAAATAAAGATCATGGCATCCAGTCCCATCACTTCATGGGAAATAGATGGGGAAACAGTGGAAACAGTGTCAGACTTTATTTTGGGGGGCTCCAAAATCACTGCAGATGGTGACTGCAGCCATGAAATTAAAAGACACTTACTCCTTGGAAGAAAAGTTATGACCAACCTAGATAGTATATTCAAAAGCAGAGACATTACTTTGCCAACTAAGGTCCGTCTAGTCAAGGCTATGGTTTTTCCTGTGGTCATGTATGGATATGAGAGTTGGACTGTGAAGAAGGCTGAGCACCAAAGAATTGATGTTTTTGAACTGTGGTTTTGGAGAAGACTCTTGAGAGTCCCTTGAACTGCAAGGAGATCCAACCAGTCTGTTCTGAAGGAGATCAGCCCTGGGATTTCTTTGGAAGGAATGATGCTGAAGCTGAAGCTCTAGTACTTTGGCCACCTCATGTGAAGAGTTGACTCATTGGAAAAGACTCTGAAGCTGAGAGGGATTGGAGGCAGGAGGAGAAGGGGATGACCAAAGATGAGATGGCTGGATGGCATCACGGACTCGATGGACACTGAGTCTGAATGAACTCTGAGAGATGGTGATGAACAGGGAGGCCTGGCATGCTGCGATTCATGGGGTCGCAAAGAGTCGGACACAACTGAGCAACTGAACTGAACTGAATATGTTAGATTTGGAAAAGTGAAAGGAAAGTCGCTCAGTTGTGTCCGAATCTTTGCAACCCCAGGGAATTCTCCAGGCCAGAATACTAGAATGGGTAGCCTTTCCCTTCTCCAGGGAATCTTCCCAACCCAGGGATTCAACCCAGCTCACCGGCATTACAAGTGGTTCTTTACCAGCTGAGCCACCAGGCAAGCCCAAGAATACTGGATTGGGTAGCCTATCTCTTCTCCAGGGGATCTTCCTGACCTAGGGAATCAAATTAGAGTCTCCTGCATCGCAGGCAAACTCTTTACCAACTGAGCTATGAGGGAAGCCCAGATTTGGGAAACGTTTCTGTAAAGGGCCAGATAGTAACATTTTAGATATTTGGGGCCAGATGGACTGCCACAACTAACTCATTTCTGCACTTTAGTATGAAATCAGTCAATGAGTGTGACCATGTTACAATAATGGCACTGGAATTTGAAAATCACATAATTTTCATGTGCCATAAAATATTATTCTTCTTTTGATTCTTTTTCAACCACTTAAGAATCATTTTTAGTGTGTAAGCCACATTTGGCCTGCAGGCTATAGATTGCTGACTTGGAAGCAGATGATAATTTTCACAAGGGTGAGCAGTGAGTCTGATTTTCACTGTGTCCATAGCACCAGAAGCAGGGCTTGCCAATAGCGGTTTATCACTAATCATTGAAAGAATAGGTGAATGCTCAAGGAACACCAATATTGTAGAAAGTTTAGTTTTCCAAATCATACAGTCATATCAAGTATTTTAGAAAATCAGTAAAATTATCAAAGATTTAAGGAAACTTAGGAAGGCCATGTTTCTACCTAGTTCTCTAGACTCTTCCTGGTTTCTCTTTAATCTCTCTACAACAATTGCTCCTGATCAGGCCCAGGAACCTCCAAGTTTTTCTCCTTCTGTTAGAAAGATTAATTTTTTCTCTTTACAAATTCATCCTCAAACTTTCATATCAAAATCAGTCAAGGTATTCAGATGAACACAGGGATCTACTCCATAAGAGATGGCCAGCCTTCCCAGTTCCAATAGTGACATTCTCAGTAGGTCCTTGGTCTCAGGAAACACACTTAAATGCTCATTTTATTCACACATAAAATGGAGAGAATCACCTGTTGAACCAACCTCATATGTTCTCTTTAAAGCTTCACATGAATTACTGAATATATAGAATATATTCATTCATATATATATATATAGTAAAATATACATAAGCTTTTAAAATTCATCCAAAAATTTAATACATTACTAATAAAAACATTTAGCCATGTTCACAATGATCAATGTGTACAAAGAATGTGATCCAGTCTGATTAGATCAAGTTTAATTTTTTTTTAATGGGACGACAGAGAATGAGATGACTGGATGGCATCACTGACTTGATGGATGTGAGTCTGAGTGAACTCTGGGAGTTGGTGATGAACAGGGAGGCCTGGTGTGCTGCAATTCATGGGGTTGTGAAGAATTGGACACGACTGAGTGACTGAACTGAACTGAACTGAACTATAGGAGCAGAAGTGGGAAATGAGCATAAATAAGTCTCTGGTCTCTAGCTACACTCTTTCTCTGTGGCCATTTCCAACTATCTGACATGGGCTTAGAGATTCTCTTTCAAAGTTAATAATATGAATAGACAGATATGTAGAAATGTAGATAGAACTAGAGACAGATGTATATAATTTCTAAACAGTCCAAGGAAACAAAGGATTCATGAGATAAATGTAGAAGAAAGCATATGTGAAAGATTGTAAATAAGGGCTTGTGTGACCACACAAATGCTAATTGTCAGGATTAATATTAAGGAATTCTTTACTATATAAATTTGTATGGTTAAAGAACACAGGTCAATACGCCCATTTCCCATCTGCTTTGCCACCTATTTATTCTAAGATACTGGGCCCTGTGATGGGGCATTTACACAGCACCACCTATTAATTAACATTTCCTTGTCTAAGGACATAGTAGTCTAGCATCCCTACCATAGCAATCCATGTATTCCCAGCTCCTAGCATAGATTTGGTACTCAATATTTTGTGAATGGACTCATAAAAAAGAGGAAGTCACATTCTTGGTGAAAATGTAAGATACATCTGTGTGAAAATAAGGGTTGTATGAATGCAGAGAAATGTCAGAAAGACTTGTCTTGGTAAAAGTATTTAATGAGAGGGGTTGCCATTTGGGATGTAGACCCCAGAAGAAATCAAAGAAGGCAAAAACTGACATATTTGAAGAAATAAATCTTTATGAGAAAAGCTGTCTCTATAGGAACCTATAGCCCTGGAAGATCATGAGCTCCCCCAAACTGGCAGTATTAGGTTGGCCAAGAAGTTCCTTTGGTTTTAAAGTAAGAATAGGACACAGTTTTCATTTTTATCAAGAATGTTATTGAACAACATAGTCACTGTTTTGTTCCACTCACTGCCATTTTTTTCAGGCCACTTCATAATTCCATCTTCCAAAAACTATCATTTTGAACAAAGAACTGTTCAATGTGTCTTTTATAGTCTTCTAGGGAATTGAAATTTTTTCTATGAAAAGAATTTTGTAAAGATGGAAATAAATGGATACCCAAAGGTGCAATGTCTGGTGAATGTGGCAGATATATCAGAACTTCCCAGCCAAGCTGTAACAGTTTTTGCCTGGTTGAAGAAATATTTGGTCTTTTGTTAATCTGATAGAAGATTATGGGTTTTCTGTTGATTAATTCTGGAAGCTTTTCACTGAGTGCTGCTTTCACTTGGTCTAATTGGGAGCAGTACTTGTTGGAATTAATCGCTTGGTTTTCTGAAAGGAGCTCATAATAGAGGACTCTATTTTAATTCCATTATATACATAACATCTTTGGATTAAATCTGGCCTTTGATGTGGTTGGTGGTGGTTCATTTCAGTTTCCTCATTATCTCTTCCACTGAATATTATTGTACAAATATTCATATTTCATTACCCACCACAATTCATTTAAAAATGGAGTGTTTTCACCATGTTTAAGTAGAGAACTGCATGAGGGGATATGGTCAAGAAGGATTTTTTCATTCAACTTCTGTGGAATCCAAACAAAATGATTAACATAAAAGCTGGTATAAATGATTCTCAACACTTAATATGCATTATTTTGAGTACATTGGCTATCTCCTATATGGTATAATGTTGATTGTTCTTCATGTCTCAAATTGATTGCTATCAACATCAACTACTCTACAAGAACATGGAACATGAAACTTAGTAAACTACTTTTAGACATCTGATTAGTCACAGCACCTTATCCATACACTGCACAAAATTCTTTTCTGTATTTCAGTTGTGTTTTTACCTTTCTTGCAATGAAGCATAATATGCCAAAAATGTCATTTTCATCTTCAACATTAAAATTACTTTGGTAGCCACAAGTTTTCTTAATGCATGCTTATATGACAGCTATCCCTGTACAATCTAACAAAACTGTTTCAAAAGAACTGAAAGACAACTAAAGACTACTAGAGCCATCTTATGGAGGGAGGGGGAAATGAAATGAACCTTTTGGCCAATCCAATATTTAAGCAGAGATGGAGCATGGGCTGTCAGACTAAAGGAACATTTCTGCCTTGGATGAAATGTTGATCCTTATCTAAGTCTGGGCTGGATTAATTCACCAAATCCATTTAGTAAATTACCTCAAAAGCATTTCTGTTATTAGGTGATGTTGGGGAGAGGGGTGGGTCAAACTTTTGCCTCTGATAGAAAAGTGGAGTCTGCTGTCTTCTCTAAGTCAGCAGTTTGAGTCCAGAGGCTACCAGAATACAGGGAACCTTGAGTCCTCATCAGACTGGTGACTCCAAGTTTTAGGACATCAGTTCATTTTTCATTTCACCAGGAAAGAACTGAACACAGAAGTCTGATAACCCTCTACCTTCCTCATTCTCTCATTCCCTCACCCCGATTCAGTTTTCTGTCTGTCCCATCCTATCTCGGCCAGCACCTCACTGTCACTTACATATCCTTTCTCAGGAACAGTCCTAAGACTCGTTCACGAATCTGCTTGGTCTTGACTCCATAGATGATGGGATTGACCATGGGTGGGAAGAGCAGATAGAAATTGGCAAGGAGGATGTGCACATGTGGAGCAGCCTGGCGGGCTACCCGGTGCATGACTGAGGAGATGACAACAGGTGTGTAAAAGGCTAAAATAGCACCCAGGTGGGACACACAGGTCCCAAAGGCCTTGTAGCGGGCCTCCTGAGAGGCAAGCTGTAGAACAGCCCTGAGGATGAAGATGTAAGACAAGGTAACAAAAAGCAGGTCCAACACTACTATGAACATGGCCACAGCAATGCCATAGATGTTGTTGAAGCGAGTGTCCCCACAGGCCAGCCTTACCACGGCCATGTGCTCACAGTAGCAGTGGGCAATCACTGGCCCTCGGCAGTAGTGGAAGCGTCTGAGCAGAAAGGGGAGTGGAGTCATTAGTGTCACAGCCCGAGTCACAGCAGCCAAGCCGATCTTGGTGATAAGTGGCCCGGTGAGGATGGCGCTGTAGTGCAGTGGCTTGCAGATGGCCACATAGCGGTCAAAGGCCATGGCCAGCAGCACTGCCGACTCCATGATGGAGAAGGAATGGAGAAAGAACATCTGGACCAGACAGGCATAGAAGTTGATCTTTTGATCCCTGAACCAGAAGATGCCCAGCATTTTGGGAAGTGTTGTAGAAGAAAGGACCAGATCAATGGCTGCCAACATGGCCAAAAAGAAGTACATGGGCTCGTGGAGGGCCGCATCAGCCTGAATGATGAAGAAGAGGGTGCAGTTGCCAAGCAGGGCCAGTGTATAGGCTGAACAGAATGGAATGGATATCCAGACATGTAGGTGCTCCAGGCCTGGGATCCCCATCAACAGGAAGACTGCTGGATGAGTTGAGGTGATATTGGAGGCTGACATGGCCAACAGAAATTCTCTTTCTCTGGTCTCCTTCCACAGGGCCCTTCCAAGGAGTACACAGTGTCGCCAGAATTATAGTGTTCAAGTTCAAACTCTTATCATTTACGTGGAAGGCTTAACCCTTGACCCTACTTCTGGACCTTAAAAGAGATTACAAAGTAATCATAATATGAATTGTGGAACATTATATATTGTCTCTGCCCTCAAGATGCTTATAAAACTATTGAGTGGTCAGGACATCAAATTGCAACAGGGCTAAGAAGGCTTCCTTCATAAAAGAACCGAGTGGATGAAGAGTTTTTGTGGTTTTTGTGTAGCCAAGGACAGCTTTATAAAGGACATAGATACCTGCTCAATACAAATCTTACCCTAAAACATTCATTGTTTTCCTTTGCCTCCCATCTCAACCTGTACTCCTAATTACAAAGGGGAATTTCTCTTCTGAAATGTCAAACTGGAATACATAACAAATAATGAAGCCTGGCACTTTCTGAAAAGTTGCTTCCTCTAAGTATTGATGTTATCGGTCATTACCTGATACTCAGAAATCTCAAGTAGGGCCATAGAGCCCCATCACCTCCAGTTAACTTGAGAGTGTGAAAAGCCCTATTATTCTCCTTCCCTTCAAATTTAACTTTTATCTTGATATATTTCTACCTTCAACTGCTCTTCCTTCTACAATTCATGACATTCAGAATAGATGCTCCACTCAATTTTTGGAAGATTGGCCTCTGAATTTCTTGGGTTTCACATCTTTGTTCTTCTTTCTGGGATTTTTAAATCTTCTTTCCCCTGCTTTTACCATTCTGAAAATGCAGAATCATTTGTTTCCCAAAATTTTGAATGGTGTCTCTTCTCTTTTCTCTCAGTTCCTACATGAAGTTTCTTCTGAGGATTAACTGAGATAATCTTTTAGACCACTCAATACAGTTGATGAAAGGATAAAGAAAATGTAGCATACATGCACAATGAAATACTATTAAGCCATATAAAAGGAGAAACTCCTGCATTTGTGACAACACAGGGACATTGAGGGCTTCATGCTAAGTGAAACAAGTAATCTGAAGAAAAGCAAATATTGTGTGACATCACTTACACATGGAACCTGGAAGAAAGAAAAAAATCAAACTAATAAAAACAGATTGGTGGTTGGGAGGTGGGGTTTGGGGTGTGGTTGAAGGTGGTCAAAATGTACAAAGTTCCAGATATAAATAAGTTCCGAGGGTATAAAATGCAACATGGTGTCTTCAGTTAAAAAATAGTATAGGGACTTCCCTGGTGGTCTAGTGGTTAAGACTTCACCTTCCAGTGCAGGGGGTATGGGTTTGATTCCTGGATGAAGAGCTAAGATGCCACATGCCTGTAGCCAAAAAATCAAAACATAAAACAGAAGCACTATTGTAACAAATTCAATAAAGATTTAAAAAATACTCATATATTTGAAAGTTGTTAATAGATCTTAAAGTTCTCATCACACACAAAAAATAACTACGTGAAGTGGTGGTAGATATTAACTAGTGGTAATCATTTTGTACTATATCCATGTACCAAATCATTGTATTATACACCTTAAACTAATTCAATGTTATGTCAACTGTATCCCAGTAAAACTGGAAAATTTCTTAAAAAAAAAAAGCGCAAATCTAGAACATTTAAAAGTGCTCAGTAAATGTGAACATGTGTTTGAATTGAGAAATCTAAAAATATTGACAGTCATATGGCTGATAAGTGTCAAAGATCAAACTTGAACTTGGGGAACTCTGGTTTCCTACCTTCAAATTCAGTGTCTTATATCACTTAAATTTGCTTCCATCCTGTTGCTCCACAAGTATTTCATGCTCAGGTTAAATAAAACTAACTCATTGCCCTAGTATAGAAAAAAGCTTTACAGTCTAAAGAATTGGGCCCGTATAGTGCCGCTGTACCAGCAGAAACTCAATCAATGATATTTTTAAAGTTCTAGCTTCCTCACCTTTCAATAAGGGTAATAATTTACTTCCCACGACCATCTTACTGAGCTTTATTGTGACGAAAGATGGAATCATGAGAACAGACCTGTAAAGTATTGTACACATACCGCCATTACTGCTGTCCTTCCCTAGCACACATTTGCCCTATTTTCTAAAAGTTTATCTTGATTAATTTCAGCACAATCCTGTATCCCTTGGCTTCAAAACTTCCTCCAGCTAATAGCCCTTGTTTTTCTTCCCCTTCACAGCACAACTTGTTTAGAAGTTTGTATGAAATCGCTACTTCTTCATTTCTCATTTAATTGTCAATCTTTCCCAATCTAGCTTCCATCTTCACTACTCTCCATACACTGATCTTGTTATCACTTCCTTTCCCCTCACTGTCACCTTCTCCTTTTCTGCTTTTTATTCTCCACTTCTCTAGGTGTTCTCTTTTATTTCTTTTGGCTTTTTTTGTTTGTTTTTTAATCTGTCTCTGTCCAGGGAATTCTCAGATGCATGGCTTTTACCTTTATTATTAGGTATTTCCAGTTAGATATTCCACAGTCATCACAAATGAAATATGGCCAAAACAAATATTTCTACCTCCTCACAAAATATTTCTTCCCTGAGATGTGTCCATCTCAGTAGGTATTACTGCTGTCTGTCCTATGTCAAGCTCAGAACCCTAGAGGCAAATCATTAATCTTTTCCCTCTTCATATCCAGTTCATCAGTAAATCTTATTAATCTGCAAAATGTATTTCACCCCCTATTCTTTTCCTTTTTTCCTACCAACATTCTTATTTAAATTACCATCATCTTTCACCCACAGTACAAAAGCCTCACATCTGGCACCAGTGGTCTATATATTGGAAACTCTGTAATTCATTCTCCTTACTACAGATGAAGAGACTGCTGCTGCTGCTGCTCAGTCGCTTCAGTAGTGTCCGCCTCTGTGTGACCCCATAGATCGCAGCCCACCAGGCTCCCCCATCCCTGGGATTCTCCAGGCAAGAACACTGGAGTGGGTTGCCATTTCCTTCTCCAATGCATGAAAGTGAAAAGCGAAAGTGAAGTCGCTCAGTTGTGTCCAACTCTTAGCGACCCCATAGACTGTAGCCTACCAGGCTCCTCCATCCATGGGATTTTCCAGGCAAGAGTACTGGAGTGGGGTGCCATTGCCTTCTCTGAAATGAAGAGACTATTAGGCTAATTTATATTATGCTGGGCCTTGCCTAAGACCTTCTTGGAATTACCATTGCACTAAGGATGAAATCCATACTCCGACCCTGGTTTACAGGTACCTGCAACGTCTGGTCCCTGCTCATTTTTCAGCCTCATCCCCTTTCACCTTTGCTTCAGTCATACAGCTTCTGCCACATGAATCATCTGAATTCTCTCATGCTGTTCTTCTCCTCTCTATGCCCTTTGTATTCCCAAAGTCACATCATCTCTTGCCAGTGTCACTAGAAAGCTCTCCCTATAGTTTTCCACCCTACTCCATCTGTCTACCACAGTGTGATAGACCTACTTAAAACCACTGGCAATCTCATGACTACAAAAAACACTTTAAAACTGCTTAACATGGATACAAACTTGGTCTTACCTAAATTAGCCTCACTTCTTAACATTCCTAGAAAAAAATATTCATCCTAGGTTCAGCCACACTGAAGTATCTGTGCCATTTTCTGAGACAGTTTTGCTTGCAGCTCCCATTATTTATCTGGAATACTTTCCTCTGCCTATTAATTTCCACACCTGGCTAAGATCCTGCCACCATCTTGGTGAAGCCTTCTCAGACCCCTCCCAGAAGATTTTCTCAGTGTTTTCAATGAGGACTCATTAATGGGCTGAATTAAATAACACGGGGAGAGAGTGATGTATGTTACTAATGCACTTATCTGTCCATTCACTGGACTGTGAATGCTTTTAGTACAAGAATTTTGCTTTCTTCATTTCTGTATTGAACCTGGTTGTTGATCAGTAGGTGTTCTTTAAATAAATGCATAGGGGAGGGAGGCTCAAGAGGGAGGTGATACATGTATATTTATGGTTGATTTGCATGGCTATATGGCAGAAACCAACAGAACACTGTAAAGCAATTTCCCCCAATAAAAAATCAATTTTAAAGTAGTCATTAAAAGACAAACAAATGCATGAAGGACTCTCTTCATGAAGAAACTTCCTCCTCTGTGCTGCTGGATAATATATCATCTGATGCAAAGTGAGGCTTACTGGATATATCTTAAACACCTCCACAGATGGAAATTCTGTAAAACCTTCCATCAGTTTTGGCTAACTAGGTCAGAATAAGTTTTTTTTTTCTTTTTTTTTAAATTAGAAACTTTTCCAAGTCTAATCTGCATTTCCTCTGACTAAGCACTGGGATCAACAACATGGAAGCCCCATGACTCTGAGGCTGTATTTTTACATTTACTGCCAGTATATCCTTGGTACTCATAGAGAAATTCACTAATATTTCTTGAACGAATGAGAGAATATCCTCTACTCCATGGTGTCACCCTATCCTAAGTGAATGTGCTTTTCCAGTTCCAAACAGGTTTCCCCTCCCTGAGGATCCACTTCCTGGGAGCTCCTGTTGACCATCACTGGTCCTCCAGTCTCTGCCTGCACAACCTCAGTCTCACAGCTTCCCATTCTGTTGAAAATTCCTAATAATTCATCATTTTCCCTCCTTCCAGAGTCAATAAAAATATAGTCATTTACAATACAGCTCTAATTATCTGGTTTCTTCTCTTTTTCCATTACTCTTCAGCCTACTTGGCAGGAGTGTTATGGCAAGTCCTTATCTGTCATTGTCTTGTTTTTTTGCTCCACAGCCAGAATGTCAGCAAATGACAAAAGAAAGTCTATGTTATTTATTTCAGTGTCTCCCCTGAAAGTGTATGTGGCTCTATATCTGGAGAGTATTCAATCAGTGATGTAGTGTAGGTAGGCTACACCTTTAACTTGAGAAGATCCTGGAATGATGATGTATATGAGGAACTGAATCCTCAAGTGATCCTGGAGGATATAAAAGGCAGATAAAGGACTGAATTTCACACCTTCTGACTTTTATACCAAGATTCAATCTACAGAACTACACTGAAAAGATAGAACTCATTGTTGCTGGACCTTTAATAAGCAAGTGTAACTGATCTGTCCCTTCCATTTCTTATTTTTGATTTCTCCTTTTTATTCCCTAGACTATTTCAGCAGCTTTGACTGAGGAGGGGCCAGACTGAGGCAGGAAGAGAGCAAGTAGCACTCACAGGAGGGAGGTACTAACCTCAAAGACTAAACTTGAACAACTCTGGTTTCCTACCTTCAAATTCAGTGTCTTATTATCACTTATATCTGCTCCCACCTTGTTTTTCCACAAGGTCTGGGTCACTTAGCTAAGGTCTTATTGAGGTTGTCCCTAACACATGACATAGGAGCACAGGCCTGGGAGGCAGAAGAGGGTTTCTTCTAATAATAATGGGGTAGCAGGACCTAGGCTTGTAGAAGATCAAGTATTTGGGGAGGGGTGAGAGAAGGTCTCCTCTTAGACAAGGACACCCATACAAAGATGAAAATGACAGCAGATGAGAAATTCAGGAGATGAGGCCATACTACAGAGAAGATAAGTTTTCTGTCCAGGCATGAGTCCATGAGAAATGAATCTACCCTGTGCACCCTGGGTTCATGCCTCTGATCTAGCCTGTTCTCCTCAAACATGCAGCAATCTCGGCTTTTTATTCAACATTTGGGTAGTCCCTCTGGTGGCAGTGGTTTAGTTGCTAAGTTGTGCCTTACTCTTGCAACTCCATGGACTGCTGTATGCCAGGCTTCTCTATCTGTGAGATTTCCCAGCAAGAATACTGGAGTGGGTTGCCAGTTACTTTTCCAGAGTAGTGATTAGTATGTAGTTTCTGCTGTTATCCTGGTTATTCTGGTTTTTTTTCCTGCCAGCCCCAGTTCACATGACATTTCTTAGATATGAGACCCCCACGGCCTCCAGTTCCAGCCCTCTGGTTTTTGGCTGACCCCAGCGTAAGTTCCCCTTTTCTGGTGTACTTACCTCTCACACCAGTTATGCAGCTCCCTTACTATGCCCGGTGATCTCCTGCCCCCCACCTACCATCCACACAGGCCCACATGATCTCACCTCTCAGCATTAGGCTTATTTCATTTTCTGGAGGCTTCAGGACAAAGGGTGCAGTTTTCCTCTCTTAGTGAAAGAAGGGTGGGAAAGAGGGTTTTAAAGAATCTGGCTAATTCTCATGATCAGTTGCTCTATTCCCCACATAAAAAGGAAACAGTAGGCCTTGTCCCTGAGGTACATCTTACAGGGACCCAAGATGGACCTGGTGTCTTCACTGGGGTGACTCTGGGGACATTCTGTCCCTGTCTCCAGTCCTCTGGGGTCCCTCCCCTGGTTCCCTTTACAGTCTATTGCATCAGTCACTTCTCTCTGGAGGCAGAGAATCCTCTGGTCTCAGCAAACACTATACCCCTCTCCATCCTCATCCTCCTTTCACAGCAGGTCCTGCTGAGGACACAGTCTCCCTTGAATGTGCAAATGGATGCCTGTTGTTAGGACTGAGTGTGACTTATACCAGCAGGGTTCAGCGACAACTAGATCAAGGTTTTCTATTCATTTTGTGTTTGATTTGGAGTTTTGATTTTCTGTTGTATTGTGGATAGAACTGTGGTTAGATAGCTAAGGTTATAAGTGAGAAATTAGATTTGAGTCCCAGTCTGTGACTTTAATGAGGCTATTAATCTCTCTGCTCCTTGGATTGTTTCCTTATCTATCACGTGGGGACCCTCATCCTGGTCCCGCCCACATCTCATGATTTAGGGAGGATCCAATGTGATCACTGGGGAATAATACCAATGACATTATTGCTTCAGTTTAGTTGGTTAGTCATGTCCGACTCTTTTCGACCCTATGAATCGCAGCACTCCAGGCCTCCCTGTCCATCACCAACTCCCAGAGTTCACTCAAACTCGTGTGCATCGAGTTGGTGATACCACCCAGTCATCTCATTCTCTGTCGACTCCTTCTCCTTCTGCCCCCAATCCCTCCCAGCATCAGGGTCTTTTCCAAAGAGTCAACTCTTTGCATGAGGTGGCCAAAATATTGGAGTTTCAGCTTTAGCATCAGTCCTTACATCCAGGACTGATCTCCTTTAGGATGAATTGGTTGGCTCTCCTTGCAGTCCAAGGGACTCTCAAGAGTCTTCTCGAACACCACAGTTCAAAAGCATCAATTCTTCAGTGCTCAGCCTTCTTCACAGTCCAACTCTCACATCCATACATGACCACTGGAAAAACCATAGCCTTGACTAGACGGACCTTTGTTGGCAAAGTAATGTCTCTGCTTTTGAATATGC
>SJYC01061832.1:0-26244 GCA_006408675.1 Madoqua kirkii
AAGTCCATTGATTTACTTTTTGTCTAACATTAGTTATATAGTCTAAAATAAATACAAGCAGCAAGTAATAACTAGCAAAAAATCATAAATTAATATACATTAAAATGATATATAAAATAACCACATTTAACAATGTATACCAATATCAAATAGTAAATTTCAACAATGCAAAACCCCAATTATTTTTGTACCAACCTAATAGTTATCACCAGCTTTTTGTTTCTAAGCAACAGAGGCTAAGGCAACGTGAGTTTTTTATTTTCCCTTTCAGAAAATCTTAAACTGAATATGTCCATATATGTTTAAAGAAAGATATTTCATATAAGACATATATATATATTTGATTCTGGTACATATGAAAATCATAATAAAATATAATTTACTAACAAGTGTTGATGGCAAGTTATGGTGTCTGAGTCTTTACCTCCTTTCTATTCATGGGGAAATAATGCTAATTCATAGAGGGTATTGAAGATTAAATTAAAAATGAGTGGAGACTGCATAAAACAACACTTGAAATACTGTATATACTTTAAACATATACCCAATAAGTTTCTAATTTCATATTTTGAAAGGGTAGTCCTAGGCACCATTTAAATGTATTTCTGTATAGATCAGGATTCATGTCGAAACTTTTCCAAAGCGAAGTGATGATTAACATCTTAGCAGCTATTCCTTTTTCTAATATTATGTACTTGCTTAGAATGTGTTTTATTTCTGAAAATCAAAGAAGTAGGAACCCACCTCTAAAACTCAGATCAACCCCTTGAAACCCCATAACATAAAACCATCAAGATGGTGTGATGTTAAGTGTGTTTCGTAAGAGTTCCATTTTGACCAGTCATACTATTCTCTCTCCACAAGCTACCCAGTGACTTCGTTATGTGTATTAAATCAAAGAATTATTAGATGCACAAAGAATCTGATGGAAAGTGACAAAAGGATAGTCCAGCCTGCATGCAAAACAGAAATTTTTTTTTTCCTGGCATTTCCATAAGAACCCTGCCCTGCTAGCTTTGTGTTTCATTCACATAGGTATTCCCTGAAGCCGGATGAGACGTTCTCAAATACTGAACTTCATACTTCCCAAAGTGGGCTGGGTCCCTGCCATGGCTACCCCAAACAGAAAACCCTGTGCTTCTTCCAGTATATTCAGACAGAGCCTTTATCCTAGCTGAGGAACATACGCTCATTTAACTAGAGACTGGGACCCCTAGCAGACTCTGTTAGAATTTTAAGAAATTACAGCCAATCTTGTTTGAAAAAAAGGGATATTGGGTTTCCTGTGGAGAGTTGGAAACTCAAGGATTTTTCCTCTGTCCACATTTTGTGGAATTCAAACGTTTTACCCTTTGAATAGCCTTTTCTCTCAAGGGCTAGACATTTCAACCCTTGGTTTTCTATTTTCTCCGGCAGCAAAACAAAGATAGGCAAAGCTCATCCCTGGCTTGTAGTGAATGATCACACCAACATGGAGGTACACCCCTAGGCATTCTAGGAGCAGGGCAGGCACTTTGCCCTCCTCATGGCCACCAGCCTCTTCTCCTTCTGGACTACTTATGTAATTAGCCATCAAATAAGTTTTTGAATGGGACTGTAATTAAGTAATATTCAGTCTTTCATGCCCCTATGGGGTAAGAAGAGCTTACTTTTGCTTTGATTCTAGGTATATAGAAGAAAATTCACTGAACTTAAATATACAAAAACATACTCAGTGCCAGAATGGAGCTACAGTGGTGAACTGAACAAATAAGATCCTTATTCTTAGAAGATTATTGTTGGCAACTACCCCAGAGAAAAGGATTGTCAAATACTTACGACCTTTTATCTTGCCTGGCCTTAAAAATCAGACATTATAACACATAGTATGTTTAACCTTGCAATTCTTCTAACAAGTAATCATGGCACCCAAATTAGCTGATAAATATAAAAACAGAAACAAAACAACAGTCCAAAGAGCACATTACAAATGAACACATTCTACTCCTTATTTCATCCTAAGTTTGACTGAATTCACCCAGCAATCCTTTTTCTAGGAACCTTCCAAGGTTTGTCTTAAGAAAACCAGAGTGAAAGGACGCTAGTGTTTCAGTTCCTAGCCTCCCTGAGAAGTTTCCATGGACATAACTGGAAGCACTTTCTGCATATCTATTTCTCATGTCTATACACACACTTACCCAGGGAATTCCCCTGCCCGGCCCCCCTACACACACAAAGACAAAGTCCTCATGTAGATCAGCTCAACCCTTTGCCAGGAACAGGTGTGTGACTTACCAGTTCATTCCCTCCCAGGCAGATGATGCAAAGTTTTCCCACTCTGTGCTAATGCTCAAGGAGCAACTTGGAAGCATGGTGGGTATAATGAGCTTATTTCTCCACTCTGGCCTACTTCACCTCCTTTACATGTGAACAGCCAATACAATAAAGTCAGAAAGACAGTTTATACTATTCTTTATTACATGAATTATGTTGCTTCTGCATGTATCTAACCCGTGTCTACTTTGCTGCCCAATCCTAACTAAACAGTCACCACCTTCAAGCTTAAACTACATCAGAGGTTGTGTTACACAGCATCAATGTGACAATACGTATATCTTGTAGCCCCTAAATACGCAAAGCCCACAGTTTTCATATACTTGCCTCGCAGTTTGGTTCCAGCACAACTGCTCCCACTTCATACCATGAAGACCTGTAATGAATTAATTTCGCCACACACAACAATAGCCCAGATATAATTTTAATTCACCTTCATTATAATATATAGCCTTTTGTGCCTAGTCCTATTCTTTATCCCCATGCTTTCCTCCTGCTTTCATTTGTCACAGATTTAGAGAAGATAAAGGCAGAATATTATGTAGTTACTAGAACTATGAACATTCCCTTGGTGACATACAAAGATCCAAATTTTTGCCCAAGAAGATTATGGGTGAGCCTTCCTTTCAGTGCATTTGTTTTACATTTTTCTTTGTATTATTTCTAGTCTCTACCCTGATGTCACAGTCTGTATTCTAATCCAAAGACAAACACATATTGATGTTGAATATATTACCGTGGCCTGAGTTTCCCAGGCAGGGCATCTTTCTATTGAAGGGCAGGACTGTCAGAAGAGGCGCTAGGAAACTAAGGCAGTGCTGCAAAGATGCTGGGAAAAGGCAAGATGGGAAGGTCACCACAGGCAAAAATCCATGGCTTGCCTTCCTTGTCCCTGAGAAAGGAACAAACGTTCAAGATGGATCTGAGATCTTCACAATGACTCTGTGAGGTAGGAGAGGATGCAGTTACTACACCCATTTTCCCATTGAGGACACTTAAAATCTTTCAAAGACTGGGGTGTTCAGACCTGAATGTAATGAATGATATGCAGACGTGTGACCTGAGAAGTGAGCTCATCAACTTTGTTTCACTTGAGTGTGAGAAATATTTATATTATCCATGTACTCTTCTCTCCACACCTCTGTGAGAAATAACTGGCTGTATTAAGGCCATTTCAGTTTCTTCATCCATGAAGTGAAAATAGAAACAAAGGTTCATAGGTTTCTGATCCTGATGTTTAGAGAAAAGGGCAGGAGTAGGACACAGGTTTACTTAAGAGTCTGAGACAGTGACTCGCCCAGCTTGTGCTCAGACAGGGACAGCCACTGTGGGGGATCTGGGCAGTCAGTGACACATTTCTCCAGCTGGGAGGTCAGACTGCTGGGGTCAAACATGGGTGCTCAGAGGCGGCAAACCTCAGGTGAAGCGTCCTCCTGCTGGTACTGGCACAGTAACCAGCTCTGGAGACGGACAGGATTCTTCTGGTTATTGGTAAACCTGACCCAGTGGGTTTCCTGAAGGTGAGATCTACTTCATTATCCTCACTGAAATATGTTCCTGACACAAATGTAGATGAGGGGTGTGACCTGCCGAAAGGACTGTCCTGATCCTTAGGAACACTGTGATCCTCACCAAAAGCCTTGTTACACTTCCTGCAGGGCTGCAATGCTCCTCTGGCCAAGCCTCAGCTTTTTAACATTCGTGGTTTAGTGGGAGACACTGGCCTAGGAGTGAGAGGCCACTGGGTCAGGCAGTGGAATCCCTGGGCTCCAGGCTCAGCTCAGTTCTCTGGGCAGGATCACCTCACCAGGGGCAAGGTCCTTCCTTCAGACCCCTGCGGGCCAGGTGAAATCCCAAGGCCTCTGGCTAAAACGTTGGCTTAGTCCTCCCCATCCAGGGAGCAAATGGCCAGGGGAGCGGTGTTGTTGGCTCCGATGCTGTAGCAAGGGCTAAAATAGGGCAGGAGGCGCCCAGGGAAGGGGTAGTGGGGGAAAGTGAAAATGTGGGAGCCATTGTCAGTCACATTGTAGAAGGAGATGTCATGAGCCTCATAATCCAGGAAGACTCCCACCCGGCGGGGAGGGACGGGCAAGGACAGGAGGGGGTACTCGTCAGTGCCTGCCCGGTACTCATTGCCCTTTCTCAGCCTGATCACCCAGAATCCATAGTGGGGGGATAAGAAGACCACCTCCTTCCGGTCTACGTTCTCCTTGCACACGCCCAGGCCCCATTCGGACCTGTCTCCCACCTCCACCTCCCAGTAGTGCCGGCCCGAGGAGATGCACTGACTACCCAGGACAATGTTGTAGCGGTAAAATCTTTCAGGGTTGTCAGGCACTTCTGCTTGGTGTCTCCATAGCGCACACATTTCCTGTCCTCAGACACGATGAGGCGAGAGTAGGCAGTGTCTGGATCCAGCCGCACATCCGCTGAGGAAAAAGGTCTTGATTGGCACCCTGATATAGAGTGAGGGGGCCTGGGTGACGTCTCTGTGACAGATACAGCCACGGATTTCCTCCATGATGGGTGAGGGTGAGGACAGATGGGGCATCCAGAGGGCACTGAAAGATTTCATTCCTTGGTGAGGGGACCCACTCCCCACAAGCCTGCCCTGCACTCATTACCTGCATATGTCTTCAGGATCTCCCTGAGCCCCAGCACACGGCAGTCTGTCTTCAGCTCCAGGGAGACTGGTTCTGGTCTCTGCAGACTCCAGGACTTGCTCCTGGCAGATGGGGAAGGGCTTGGGTCAGTAATCCTGGCTCTGCCAAAGGGTGGGGCCTTCCCTTAGTACAGGGAAGGGGGCTTGGCTAGGGATGGAGTCAGTAAGCTGCCCCTTCTCACAACATCAGGCAGAACTGGGAGGTGATGATTATCTGACTGCGCCAGTCTATGGCACAGAGAGATAATCACATTCCCAGGCCATAGCAAGGGTTAGGTATGACTCTGACATTAGGAGAGGCAGAGGTGCACAGCAGAGGAGAAGGGCTGGCACGCAGACTCGACACCTGCAGGCACTCCCTCTCCTTGGGCCACCTGCTTAGGCCACCACACATTTTATAGCTCTCACCGAAATTCTTATTGGTAATGATTGAAATGAATTTGACCAAGTAACAATACAAATTAAAAAAAGAAAGATGTTCAAAGCTTCTTTATCCAATACAACAGAATAGGGAGAAGGTTACAGACCAGCACCCACTTTTCGGTAGGTACTTCGTCTACGTTCCTTCCCCATTTCTAGCTCTGGCCAGGCCCCACTATCCCAAAGACGGAAACATACCTGTTTAAGACTTCCTGAATACCCTGGAAGGAGAAAATGAAAGACAGCACATGAGTATGCCCTATTCCTCAAAGCGATCGACAGACACAGAGGTCTCTCTAAGGAGAGAAAGGCAGAGAGCTCAAGAGAAGGCATGCAGGGGCAGAGGGGAGAAGCTTACAGGAGTAGGCAGGGCAGCCCTAGCCCTCTTGCCAGACTGGCTGATCTCGGGCTCCAACTCAACTCTCTGGTCAGAGGGGAGGAACAGGTATGATGCAAGAGCTGCCTAAACGATGCCCATCCAGGAGGCTGCGAGGCCATTCACCAGATCAGGGTATGGGAACAACCAGTATTGGTGGTGGGTAACAAGATCTGTGCTGGCTGGCCGAGTGCTGACAGGCCCTACTGAAGACTCGGCAATCCCCTCTCTCAGAATGCCAGGCTACCTTCAGGTCTAGCTCAGACTTCCCAGGAAAACCTGCTCCTCACCTGCAGCATCCAGCGGACAGGCCTCAGAGACCTCTCTTCCAGCTCTGCGATCATTCTCCATAGGACCCGGCTCTGCTGGATGAGTGCCTCATGATTCAACTCCAGTTTCTGCATGGTCTCCCCTTCCTCCTGCTCCAGGCTGGCCAGAGCTGCAGCGGCCTCCACCTCCAGCCTCCGACCTGGTGGCTGTTTTTTCTTTAGTAATCGCCGATATTTCTCAAACTCCCATATGATGCTCTGCTTTCGGGTTTCCACCTGTATCTGCACAGCCAGGATCCGAAATCAGCACAAAAAACCCCCAAAAGTTAGTAGAAGAAATCATAAAGGTTAGAGCAGAAATAAATGAAAAAGAAATGAAGGAGACAGTAGCAAAGATCAATAAAACTAAAAACTGGTTCTTTGAGAAGATAAAAAAAATCTGACAAACCATTAGCCAGACATCAGGAAAAAAAGGGAGAAGACTGAAATCAATAAAATTAGAAATGAAAAAGGGGAAGTTACAACAGACAGCACCAAAATACAAAAATCCTAAGAGATTACTACAAGCAACTATATGCCAATAAAAAGGATAACCTGGAAGAAATAGACAAATTCTTAGAAAAGTATAACCTTCCAAAACTGAACCAGGAAGAAATAGAAAATATGAACAGATGAACCACAAGCACAGAAATCAAAACTGTAATAAAAAATCTTCCAATAAACAAAAGCCCAGGGCCAGATGGCTTTACAGGTGAATACTACCAAAAGTTTATAGAAGAGCTAACACCTCTTCTGCTCAAACTTCCAGAAAATTGAAGAGCAATAAAAACTCCCAAACTCATTCTGTGAGGCCACCATCATCCTGATACTAAAACTAGACAAAGATGCCAACAAAAAAAGAAAATTACAGGCCAATGTCACTGATGAAGATAGATGCAAAAATCCTCAACAAAATTCCAGCAAACAGAATCCAACAACACATTAGAAAGATCATATTTATGGGATGCAAATCAATCAATATGATACACGATACTAACAAACTGAAAGATAAAAACCATATGATCTCAATAGATGCAGAGAAAGCTTTTGATAAAATTCAACACCCGTTTATGATAAAAACTCTCCAGAAAGTAGACAGAAAAGGAACATACCTGAACATAATAAAGGTCATATATGACAAACCCATAGCAAACATTACTCTTAATGGTGAAAAACTGAAAGCATCTCACCTAACATCAGGAACAAGACAAGGCCACTCTTACCACTATTATTCAACATAGTTTCTAGCCACAATAATCAGAGAAGAAAAAGAAAAAAAAGGAATCCAGATTGGAAAAGAAGAAGTAAAACTGTTTGCAGATGACATGATACTATATCTAGAAAACCCTAAAGATGCCACAAGAAAATTACTAGTGCTAATTAATGACTATAGTAGAGTTGCAGGATATAAAATTAATACACAGAAATCTTTTGCATTCTTATACACTAACAATGAAAAATCAGAAAGATAAATTAGGGAAACATTCCCATTCACCACTGCAACAAAAAGAATAAAATACCTAGGAATAAACCTACCTAAAGAGACAAAAGACTTGTATGCAGAAAACTAAGACACTGATGAAAGAAATCAAAGATGCCACAAACAGATGGAGAGAGAGACCATGCTCTCGGACTGGCAGAATCTATCTTGTGAAAATGATTATACTACCCCAAACAATCTACAGATTCAATGCAATCCCTATCAAACTACCAATGATATTTTCCACAGAACTAGAACAAAAATTTTCATAATTTGTATGGAAACACGAAAGACCGCAAATAGCCAAAGCAAACTTGAGAAAGAAGAATGGAGCTGGAGGAATCAACCTTTATGACTTCAGATTATTCTATAAAGCTACAGTCATCAAGACAGTATAGTACTGGCACAAAAACAGAAATACAGACCAAAAATGGAACAAGATAGAAAGCCCAGAAATAAATCCACACACCCATGGGCACCTTATGTTTGACAAAGGAGGCAAAACTATACAATGGAGAAAAGACAGTATCTTCAAGTAAGTGGTGCTGGGAAAATTAGGCAGCTATATGTAACAGAATGAAATTAGAATACTTCCTAGCACCATATACAAAGGAGGGATTAAAAGACCTTATGTAAGACATAAACTATAAAACTCTTATAGGAAAACATAGGCAGAACACACTCTGAGCTTGCTTTTATTTTTATATTTATCTTTCACAATCATAATTATCACAGCAAGATCCTCAAAGACCCACTTTCTAAAGTAATGGAAATAAAACTAAAATAAGCAAATGGAACCTAATTAAACTTAAAAGCTTTTGCACAGCAAAGGAAACTATAAACAAGGTGAAAAGATAACCCTTGGAATGGGAGAAAATAACAGCAAATGAAGCAACTGACAAAGGATTAATCTCCAAAATATATAAGCAGCTCGTGTAGCTGAATACCAGAAAAAACAACCCAATCAAAAAGTGGGCAGAAGACCTAAACAGACATTTCATCAAAGAAACACACAGATGGCTAATAAACACAGGAAAAGATGCTCAACATCGCTGATTATTAGAGAAATACAATCAAAACAACAATGAGGTATCACCTCACATCTGTCAGAATGGCCATCATCAAAAAATCTACAAACAATAAATGCAGGAGAGGGTCTAGAGAAAAGGGAAACTCTCTTGCACTGTTGGTGGGAATGATACAGCCACTATAGAGAAGAGTATGGAGATTCCTTAAAAAACTATGAATAAAGCTACCAAATGACCCAACAATCCCACTACTGGGCATATACTCTTAAGGAAACCATAACTGAAAAAGACACATGTACCCCAGTGTTCATCGTAGCACTATTTACAATAGCTAGGATATGGAAGCAACCTAGATGTTCATCGACAGATGAATAAAGAAGTTGTACATATATACAACATGGACTGCAGCCTTCCAGGCTCCTCTGTCCATGGGATTTTCCAGGCAGGAGCACTGGAGGGGGGTGCCACTGCCAAATGGTATATTACTCAGCTATAAAAAGGAACACATTTGAGTCAGTTCTACTGAGGTGGATGAACCTAGAGCCTATTATACAGAATGAAGTCAGTCACAAAGAGAAAAACAAGTATCATATATTAATGCATATATGTGGAATCTAGAAAGATGGTACTGATGAACCTATCTGTAGGGCAGCAATGGAGATGCAGACACAGAGAACAGACTGGTGGACACGGTCATGGAAGAAAAGGGTGGAATGAATTGAGACAGCAGCATTGAAACATATACATAACATATGTAAAACAGATCGCCAGTGGGAATTTGCTATATGAAGCAGGGAGCTCAATCTGGTGCTCTGTGAGCAGAGGGGTGGGATACGGTGGGAAGTAGGAGAGGTTCAAGAGGGAGGGTGTGTGTGTGTCTACCTATGGGTGATTCATGTTGATGTCCGGCAGAAACCAACACAATATTGCAAAGTAACTATCCTCTAATTGAAAATAAAATAATTAAAAAAAAGCAATCAGCAGATACTGGTCGTATAAGGGCCACCCAGGATGGAGGACATTGGCATGTACATATACACACACTCTGAAATGTTTTGGTACCAACTGTGTGCCAGGCACTATAAATGCAAAGATAAAGGATATTTTTCCTACTTTCCTATTCCCACAGCTCCAAGACATGCTCCTTAGTGCCTAATACTAACTCTTATTAACCTCAGTAGGGCTCAGGATACTATCCTGGCACTCTATGTTCTAGATTAGTTTCCATTTTCAGAATAATATATTGTTTTCAGAAGCATTACCCTTAAGCTTCTAAGACAGTGTAAAATTACATGGTTAGTTGCTTTTGTTTCTTACTGGTGTTATATCAATTCTTCATGTTGTTTTAGATTGATTCAGTGCTACCTCCCGTTGATTGAGATAGTTTGACAGTTATGGGCCTTGGGTTTATTTCCAAGCTGACTTTCCAATATTTTAATTACTTACCTTTTAGTAAATATGCTTTAGCTTTAGTAAATATGCTTTAGGAAAGGAAACAGAAACTATGCTCTACTAAGCATTAAACACCTCTGTGAGCTAAAGTACATGTGAGGTGTGCACTTTTCCTTTCTCACATATGAGGATGTAATCCCAGAGGTTCTCCCTACATCACATTCAAGGAACTTAAAAGCAAGTGGTTCCAAGGGTTGCTTAAAGCTGCACACCTCGTACAGAAAGCTGGTATGAGGACCTCAGGCTTTCTGACCTCAAACCTTACATTCTGCCTCACAGGGATAAGGAGGGGGCCAGGAGGAAGCCAGCTTCAGGACAACACAGGGACCATACAGACTTTTCCTCAAGGGGCAACTTGCCTTCCAGTTGGCTGTTCGTTTCCTCTCACCAACTTCCAGCTTCCAGGCCTCTTCCTGCTCTTTCCTCAGATGTTCCAGAGCCTCATGGAGTTTCCACTGAAAGAGATAAAAACCTCATGAGGCCACCTCGGGCAGCCTGTGTGGACTGCCAGGCTTCCAAGCATTGACAGGCGATGGGAAAACAAGCATCCCTCAGAGGATGGGCCAGAATGGACGCTGGGAGAAAAGGGAAGCCACAGAAGATTCCTGCTCAGATGACAGCCAAGGTCTTTCCATCTGAGAATCATTTACTCTCCCACAGTCTCTAAGTTTCTGTAAAGTAGAAGAAAAGATCTGTTTCCAACTGCCAAAAACTACCTTGGACTTTTCCTATGCATGCCTCTTTTCATGCTCTCCTGCCTTGTTACCCTACAGCCTCCTAAACATTGTTATTCAAAGTGTGGCCCAAGTGTGTCAGCAGCAGCAGTATCACCTGGGATCTTGTTAGCAATGCAGGACCTTGGGCTTCACCATAGACCTCCCTGAATTAGAGTCTGAATTTTTGCAAGATCCTTGCATGGTTTATACGGACGTTAAGAGAGTACTATCTTAGATACTAATGCAAGAGATTACTACTGGAAAGCATAAAGTAATCTCATAACAATATTAACCATTTTATTAAAGATTTACCAATAAAACTGAGGCTTAGAGAGTTATCTATTCAAGTTATTCAGCTGGTAAATGGCTGGGCTGGGATTTAACTTAGCTCTTTAATTCTTGTGTGTAAGGTATATTGCCTCCCTATTCTAACACTTGCAAAACAAAATAAACACTCAATTTTTCAGAAATTCCCTTTGCAGAGGAAAACAGCCAAATTAGGGATTTGTCTAACACTTTTACCTTCTAATCTCAGCTTTAAGAATATCATTGGGATAATGATTCTGATAAAGATGTCAGCCTGGGTGTTCACTGGAAGGACTAATGCTGAAGCTGAAACTCCAATACTTTGGCCACCTGATACAAAGAGTTGACTCATTGGAAAAGACCCTGATGCTGGGAGAGACTGGGGGCAGGAGAAGGGGATAATAGAGGATGAGATGGCTGGATGGCATCACCAACTCGATGGACATGAGTTTGGGTGAAATCCGGGAGTTGGTGATGGACAAGGAGGTCTGGCGTGCTGCAATTCATGGGGTCGAAAAGAGTCGGACATGACTGAGCGACTGAACTGAACTGATGGACATCTAAGGAAAAAGAAGTTAGAAGTCAATAAGGATAGCTATAAAAAAGGAGCAGTGTGTGTGCAGAGATGGCTTTCCCAAAAGCCCTCAATAAATAAAAGGTAAGGAGAAGAGAAAGAACACTAGGTAAGGAGAAAGAAGACCTGAGTTCTAGTCTTTGATCTTCCTTTCACTAACGTAAGTCAGAAGGGACGCTACAAAATGAGATCAGACAATCTAACTCAATCCTAAATGACTCTGCCAAGGTCCTTTCTAGCTCTAAGATCATGATCATGATCTCAGATTTCCAAGCCTTCATTTCTGTCTACAAAATGAGGAGTTTAAAGTGACTCACCTGATATCAAAAGATCATTTGTGGCATTGCTAGGGTTTGTAGGTTCTGACAGGAACAGTCTAGACGACTTCATCTAAGGCACCCAGAACCCCAGCGAACCCAAACTGGTCTCCCTCAAATTCTCAGTAAGGAAAGCAAGTTTGGGTTAGGCATTAAGGCCTGTGGGATCAAGAAAGGGGTGGGGGTAAGTTTGGAAGTTGGAGGGAAGGAAGAAAGGTCATAAAAACAAGGAGAGGTGCAGCTCACTGGATGAGGCACCCAGGACCTGGTGGTGTGAGAAGTTAAAGAAATCAGTTCTCATCTTGTCTCCGGGGGCCCCTCTCAAGTTCTTGATCTAGAGATAGCCAAGTGAGGGGCAGGGGAGAAACTGGATTGGGGACAGGGGCTGACCTCCATCTCCCACCTTATAATCCCAGGCAACATCCTCCATGGGCACGACACTGTGGGCCTGATGCTCGGGGGACTGGCTGCAGGCTTCGCACAAGATCAGGCCATCCTCTTTGCAGAACATCTTCAGTTGCTTTCTGTGGGGCTCGCACACATCAGCCCTCAGCCCCATTCCAGGATGCAGCCCCAGCCGGCGGACTTTTTCCACAACATTGGCCAACTGCCAATTAGGCCGCAGGTTCCTGGGCTGGATCGGAGCCCGGCACAGGGGACACGAGTAACCCCAGTTCTGGGATTCTCCTGGGACCTCCCAGAGTCCTGAGAGACAGCCGTGGCAGAAGCTGTGGCCACAGTCGATGCTCACAGGCTCCTTCAGGAAGGTCATGCAGATGGGACAGGCCACTTCTTCCACTACCGCTTCCATCAATGCTGCAGGATCCATGGTTCCTGTCACACCCTCCGCAGAACATGAACAAAACCAGGCGGAGGCGCTGAAGGCTGAGAAGGAAAACACAAATAAGCGAAAAAGGAGCAGAAGAGCAGCGGGAGCAGTAATAGGAATAGGTAGTGACTGAAAACAACAGCTGCTTCATTTGGATCTTTTATGGTGGTGGTTTAGTCACCAAGTTATGTCTGACTATCTGTGACCCCATGGACTGTAGCCTGCCAGTTCCTCTGCCCATGGGACTTCCCAGGCAAGAATACTGGAGTAAGTAGCCATTCCCTTCATGGACCCTGTTTGCCTCCCCAACTGAATCTGATTGTCATGTTTCTCACATCACAGAAGGGGCCTTTGGGGATGCCTGAGAGTTGGGATGTTGAGAATTCTGTTTCCATTTGCCGGATCATCTCTGACCTCCTTGGGGTTCACTGGCCAGACCATTCTCACTCTACCTCTATCATGCTCTGCAGAGTAACACTATTCCTCTTCAACTTGGGTGAATTCAAGAGAACTTAGCCATGTGGTATTTCAGTAGCCAAACTAAGGGCATAAATACCCCCAGCCTCACTCTCCAGGATGTTTCTATGTATATTCACATCAAGATGCAGAAAAGTTAATATGCCAGAAGCCCATTGCCTATAGGCTCATTTTGTTTTCCTGAGATGCACACTGAAGTGTAAGGTATAAGGAAACTAGCAATACTTCCTCACCTCCTGTAAATCTCTGCCCACTTTTCCAGTACTAACATCCACTAAGATGCCAAGACAATCTCCTCAGTGATATGTTAGAAGCAGATATGGACAAATAGCCCTTGGAAGATAAAAACAAAGGTCATCTGACGATAATTAAACCCATTATTGATGAATTCACTACTCCAGCAAGAGACCTGAGATTTCTGCCCAGGCTATATGTGTGTACAAAGGAACAGCAGTCGGCTCTTGGTACAGTTAGCAATATGTATTTGTTCACTGTGCAAGTATGTATTACCCGCTAGGCTATAAAGGGAAGAGCCCTGATGGTCTTAGTCACCATTGTATCCTGAGGGCCTAAATAGTGCCTGCCATGCAGTACTGCTGAATAAATACTTGTCTTAGACATAGAAATAGTTCCTAAGCCCAAAATGCTTTTATAACTAGTTAGGGACTTGAGAGCATACTATTTGTTAGTAATAATAGCAAATACTCCTTGAATACACTGTATGCCAGACACTCCTTTGAGCTTTTTAAATGAACTGACTCAATGTATTTCATACCCTAAGTAGAAATTATTACTCTACTCTTCTCATATTACAGATGCTTGGTTCTGGGCTCCATCATTCTATCCTGGGCAAAGTATCTAACCTCTCTAGCTTCAAGGATAATAAAAACAAGAGGAGAGAGAAATCACGGTGGTTTAGGGTCGTTCAGTAAGGCTTCCTGAAGAAGTGGGGCAATAAGTAGATTTTGAAGGACTGTTACAGGCAATCAGCAGGTTGTGCCTTCTCAGTGGCCTCCTTGCCTCTTGCTTTTCCTCCACCCACTGTCACTACCACACTGTAGGATCAGTATCCTGAAAGCTTGTCTTATTGTCACTAACCTACCGAACAGCCTATCCTGGTTCTCCAGCCCTCATTCCAACAGGAAGCTCCTTCTCGACCCTGAAACAGCCCTGTCAAGTAAAAGGGGAAACTTCCACACTTTCTTGCAGAACCCCCATATCCATTCATTCCATCCCACTTGGATTCCTCCTTGTCCTTCCAGCTCAAAATGACCTCCAAATTCCTGCTCTGAATGTCATTTGACATCTATGTGTCTTACTTCCCACAGTACAAGTTTCATGAGGATAGGGATATAATTTGTTTACTACCATATCCTCAATGCCCAAAACAGTGCTCAAATATTTTTGAATACGTGAGAAATGTAAACGTTGAGGTCCAGCTGTTAGAAGGCTGTATATGAAAGAAATATCAACATCCTCATCTAAAACGAAGGGGCACCAAGAGATACCAGCTACACAACAGACATTGATATCTATGATTTATCATAGATAAACGAACAAATGAATAAAAATAGCTACTGAAAACTGAGAAGATGGTAGTAAAAGGGAAGTCAGGTAAATTCCAAAATGATAAATCAAGAAAATAGGATGGAAGCATATTATTTAGAGAGCCATAAAAAGCTCTAAACATAAAAAAGTTAAGTGATGGCCTCTGCTGCTGCTGCTACTAAGTCGCCTCAGTCGTGTCCGACTCTGTGCGACCCCATAGATGGCAGTCCACCAGGCTCCTCCGTCCCTGGGATTCTCCAGGCAAGAACACTGGAGTGGGTTGTCATTTCCGTCTCCAATGCACGAAAGTGAAAAGTGAAAGTGAAGTCGCTCAGTCGTGCCCGACTTGGCGACCCCATGGACTGCAGCCTACCAGGCTCTTCCATCCATGGGATTTTCCAGCAAGAGTACTGGAGTGGGTTGCCATTGCCTTCTCTGGACGACCTCTGCAAGTCTCTGCAAAAAAGGATTTAGGGCTAGTAGCTATTGCCTTATTATTTTGTTTTTATTATACACAAATTACTCGGACAAAACTTTAATTATCAAACGTTTAATTGCTTCAGCCTTGCGTTTGGCAGAGCCGGGCCCTCAAGTAAAGACGTTTGAGGGTAAAGGGGGAGGAGCCTGAAAGAGACTCAAGACGTGGGGCCTGAGAGGGAGGTGTGGAGGCGGTGACCTCCGCGATTCGGGAGCAGAGGGGGATGGTAACTTCCGGGGCACAGGATGCCAGGCAGAGCGCCAGGGCACAGGGCGGGTGAGGGCAGAGTAAGGCTGATCGCCTGCAGGACCTCTGAAGAGGCACAATTGTCCACCCACCTCCCTCGTCAGCCGGACCTAGCGGTCCGAGGCGGAAACCGAAAATGGAGACGCCCAGTCAGTTCCCATGGTCGAGTCTCCGCAGCGTCAGAAGCGCTCGGCCCCGCCAGAGAGGCACTTACCGCTGGCCTGGAGACGAAGACCCCAGCAGCGTCCACCTCCTCGGCCGCCTTTCCCGCAGCGCTTGAGGCTCCGCCCACAGGACGCTTGAGGCGGAAACCGAAAATGGAGACGCCCAGTTAGTTCCCATGGTCGAGTCTCCGCAGCGTCCGAAGCGCTTGGCCACGCAAGAGAGGCACTTACCGCTGGCCCGGAGACGAAGACTCCAGCAGCGTCCACCTCTTCGGCCGCCTTTCCTGCAGCGCTCTGAGGCCCCGCCCACAGAGAAGGAGCCAATGAATGGCGTGCAGGACCTGGCGTCGGGATCCGCCCCGCCGGCGGCATCTTTGGGAAAGCAGCCAATCACAGATAGGGATCGGGAGAACCCTAGCCAGTCGGAGCAGGGGACAAGGCTGCGCCCACCTCTCGCTCAGACGGCGTATTTTCTGTTTTTCTGGCCCCTTCCCTACTCAGAACCCTTTAAACTGCAGAAGGGCCTAGGAGTCAGTCGAGGACGGGTCGAAGGGGTGAGACTCCAGGATGAGGCCGTTCAGGCTAGGCAGTAGCAGAAGCTCAGCAAGGCCCCGGGTTCAAAGAATCCCTTGCGTCTTACGCTTCCGCCCTGGAAGCGAACCTTGTTCCTTCTAGGTGGTAGCCCTGGACCGAATAGTATTCCTTAGCCAGTTTTCTACGTTAAACTCAGCACCCTATGAGATCAACCAGGTCTGGTTCTGTGACCCAATTTAGTGCAGGGCTGGGCACTGAAAATGCAGTGGACTTTGTAGTTTCCTGCAAGATGAGCGACCTCTCCTGGCTCCAGATGGTGGTTTCTCATTTAAAAAACCCTGGGTTTTCAGGCAAGCTCTTATCCTTCAGTACTTCAGCAGGCAGCCTCTCATCACTATTGCCACAACCCCGCTTTAGAATTAGAAACAGATGGTGGGAACTGGCGGAGTGTAAGTGGAATTCCTCTTTCGGAACTGCTATAGAAATTTGAAAAAAAAAAAAAATTAAGGGGTACTCGACCCTCAAGAAACACATAGACTACTACTTAAGCCGATGATTTCTTTGTAGTCTGTGCACCTTGTCCTTTTCCTGATACTTCAGTGTTTACTGGATAAGCAAATAAAGGCACACACTGTTTGCATTGAAAATAACCCGGAAATCCTCCCCGTTGAAGCTTAGTTCAAAATGATTTTCTTGTTGGGACTAATAGACTGTGTGGATCTTCATGCAAAGTCAGGCCTCAGGACGTGGTTTAAATTCTGAAGGGTGAGGCCTAGAAAATTCCTGAAACTAATTAAACCATGAACAAAAAAAAGAAGAAAAGAGGTAGTTGAGATCTGAGCTGTACCGTACATCTCACTTGGATCTGGAGACATGGCTGCCTAACAGAATAATAAATGGGTTAATTGAAACAGGACACTTTCAACATTTTTTGAGCACTCATTTTTTTATACTTTATGCTGGATTCTGGAATTATAACCATAGGCCACAGACTGTTCAAGAGACTCAAAAATCAAATTGGTTGTAAGTTGGCCTTTAAACATTGCAGGGGCCAATGTTTAATTGCTAGTAGCCTACAGTTGACCTGAAGTCTTACCAATAACATAAACAGTCAATTAACATATTTTGTATTATATACTATAATCTTATGATAAAGTAAACTAGAGAAAAAATGTTATTAAAATTATAAGGAGGAGAAAATGCAGTTATTCAACTATGCTATATTGATTGACATCATAACTTTACATCTGTTTACAAGATGAAAAGTACCTTCAGTGGGTATTATCAGTACCTTCATCAGTGGGCTTCCCTGGTGACTCAGTGGTAAAGAATCCACCTGCAATGCAGGAACCACAGGAGATATGGGCCCAGATCCCTGGAGGAGAGCATGGCAACCCACTCCAGTATTCTTGCCTGGAGAATCTCACGGACAGAGAATCCTGGTGGGCTACAGTCTCTAGAGTTGCAAAGAGTCAGATACAACTGAAGTGACTTAGCAAGTATGCACCTACATCAATATTATCTTGTATGATATAAAACACTGTAGATGTTATAGATATTATTAACATTAGCCATAAAAATCAAAAGATAACATGAAAAAGAAACATTTATTTATAGTTATAACAATTCATACATGGATAACAAGCAGCAATATGATTGTTTTTTGGTAGATTGGTGTAATTGATTGCTTCACTGTAGCCTATACACTAATGAATGAATTGTTATAAAATTTTCATAGCATACAGTATTATAGTCATATTAATAATACAGTATTGGAAATTGTTTCATGTTTTACAAACCTACTTACCTGTGATGATAGGCTTATATACAATTTCTCTATTTAAGAGAGAGAGACATGCTGTACAGTAATGTAGTCCTTTGAAAGCAAAGTTATGAAACAGCAAGAAAATGAACACATTATTTTATATGAAATATTACTCACCTTATGTCTATGTGAGGACAGACTAGTATCTACATATAATTTAAACATTCATGATATACCTGACTTTGTCTTATTTTTTCAGTATTTCCAGGCTACGAGGTTCACCTTGAAATTTTTCAAATGATTGCAAATCTCTAAAACATTTTCTAACATGTTAATCAAAAAGCATCCTCATGTAAGTGGACCCACACAATTTAAACTTGTGTTGTTCAAGAGTCGATGGTACTTGTCTGGAGCCTCTGTAAAGTTAAAACAGTTAAAGGGAAGATCTTTTTATTTATAAATTGGCAAGTTTTCCATAACTGTGACTGACTGTCAAAGACCCTGGCAAAAGGACACATTAGTGTTGCTGGGGAAGGGGGTTTGTGTTCACTAGGAGAAAGCTGGGTGGAGCAGTTCTGAAGAGAGATCAACACACTGCACAGAGACAGCTCTCTCCTTCCTGGCATCCATCAGGGTGCTTTGTTTGCTGTGTGAGGCAGACAGGTGTTCCAGGTGATGCTCTGTCTTGGATACATCCCCTGATTGTAACTATAGATCCCATCCCTCTGCCTTAATCCAAGGTGGACCAGAACAAGTTGAGTGACTCACTGTGGAAAAGGCTCTATCTGTGCTAAGGGAGACGAGTGACAAGAGCCCCAGCTTTCCATGGTGATAACCTGCTTGATAATATACACTTTATTGACTTCCTTTCCTTCCCTTTCTCATTCCCACCACTCCTACTATATTGTCTTGGGAACTACTTGAGCTTCGATTCATGTTTCCAGTTTGTTTCTGGGGCACTCAAACTAAGACAAGTCAGATTATCTGCTAAGACAATTCTCAATTTATTTCTCCATGTTATCATAGTAATTATGAAAGTGTGATATTGGTGCAGGGTACCAGTGGGCCATTGAATAGAAATAAAAGCCCAGGCATACACCTGCTCATATATGGCCAATTGTTAAATGACAAATGGAGCAATGAGGAAAGAAGGATATTTTTAATAAATGGTACTGAAAACACCAAATACCCATATGGAAAAAACTAAACATGAACTCTAACCTCATGCTACTCACATGTGTATTGTAGATATAACAATAAAAGTCAAAACAATTAAACTTCCCCAAACAATGAAAAGAATATTTTCATAAGCTCAGGTAGAGATCGATTCCTTAATGCTAGCTAATTCATCCATGACTATTGAATGTCTATGATGTAATAGGTATTCCTTTCAACTGATCAGCAATATATCAGTGGACAAAAATAGAAAAATGCTTTTGTGGAACTTACATCTAGTTGGTATAACTTAGCATTACTTTGTAGGCATATTTGTCTAGATGCATACAGGATAGTTATTTTCTATTTGAATTTAGAAATTTCATCTGAAATTAGTATATATCTTTTATGACTGAATGAACATGGAATATCTTAAGACAGATTTTGGGCTTTGGAGAATGTTTTTCATTTCCTTGATTATTGATTTTACTCTGTCTGCTCCACCCACCCCCTCCTTCCCTTCCTTCTGGAATACCTGTATTTTCCCTCCATGTATTTTACCTTTTCTTGCCTAAGTCTGTATATTTGCTGAAAAACAAAGAGCTATGTGTGGTCAATTGAGAGGTTCTCCCAGAACATTGGGCAGAGAGACAACAGATGCTCTGTTTCTGTTCAGTGATTTGCTTTTGTTGTTACTATTGTGTTTTCATCGTGGGGATTAAAGGATTCAAGAAAATGTTCATCTATTTTCCCCTTCTTGGTTACAAAACAAGCCACTTTCCTCCATCATATTTATATACTCTGTTTTTATTATTATTTTAAATAATTTTTTTTTGCTTGCACATTTCTTTTCTTCTGTTGTAGCAATCTGTTTTTGTTTTAACACAACAGGATTTTCTCAGTTCTCACCAATGCTATAAATTTTTTTCTAAGTTCTCTTATTTCTGCCCTGTTTTTTTTCTGGGCATTTGATCTTATTTCTCAAATTTATTCCCTTCTGTGAAGTTCTGATATTTATCACATTATTTGTGTCCTTTGTTTGCTCATGACTATGAGTGATGGTTTATTAAGTCACTGTTCTTAGCTGAATGTATGTTCTCATGGACTTCTGCCTTCTTCTCAGTGAACTGTAGGTTGGGTGTCTTCTTAGGAAGATTATAAAGGATGGCACAGGTCAGCTAGCTAGCTCATGGAGACATGAATTAGAACTCTTTCCACAAATATCGGAGGCTCTGATGTGAGGGCCTCCTAGCATGGTTTTATGAAAGCTTTCTTCCAAGAGAGTTGCCTTTTTCCTTATTCTCAAAAGATTCACAAGAACCCCAAATTTCAAGAAGAATTTTTGTTCTCTCTGGTGATGGAACTGTAGATTCTTACTGAATTTTATCTTCTTAGTTGAGTTTCTCTGACACACAAAACTAGAGAGTTAAAGATATATTTTCATACTTCCAGAACCTTCCTGAGTATAAGGTTGAGTCTTTTGTTACCATTATTTCATACTAAACTTTCTTTTTGCTATATAGCCTTGCATGGGCCCAAGATATATAGATAGATAAACAGAAATATCAGGTGCAAGCTTGGTATTGAGAGTACAATGATAATCAAAATATCCCTTACTATTATCTCAGTTTAAGTTGAAAAGCATAATAATAAAAGAAGCAATTAGTAAAATAAAAAGGCAACCTATGGAACAGGAAAAAAGTATCTGCAAACTATCTACATGATGAAGGGTAATATCCAAAATATATAAGGAATTCATACAACTTAATAACAAAACCAAAACAATCCAATTAAAACAGACTTGGGCAAAAGACTTAAAAGACATTTTTCTAAAAAAGATAAAAAAAATGGCCAACAGGTAATGAAAAGATGCTTAACGTCACTAATCATAAGGAAACACAATAAGATATCACCTCACATCCATTGAGATTGCTGTTATCAAAAGACAAGAGATAACACATGCTGACAAAGATAAGAAAAAAAGCGCTCCTGCAATGTTAGTGAGAATGTAAATTAGTACAGCTATCATGGAAAACAGTACAGAGGTTCCTCAAAAATGAAAAAAAAAAAATTGCTACATGATCCAGATATTGAATGGTTTGCCTTGGAAATGAAGAGATCATTCTGTCTTTTTTGAGATAGCATCCAAGTACTACATTTCGGACTCTTTTGTTGACTATGATGGCTACTCCACTTCTTCTAAGGGATTCTTGCACAATAGTAGATATAATAGTCATCTGAGTTAAATTCACCCATTTCAGTCTGTTTTAGTTTGCTGATTCCTAAAATGTCAAAGTTCACTCTTGCCATCTCCTGTTTACCACTTCCAATTTGTCTTGATTCATGGATCTAACATTCCAGGTTCCTATTCAATATTGCTCTTTACAACATTGGACCTTGCTTCTATCACCAGCCACATCTGGGTACTGTTTTTGCTTTGGCTCTGTTGCTTCATTCTTTCTGGAGTTATTTCTCCACTTATCTCCAGTAGCATATGGGACACCTACTGATCTGAGGAGTTCATCTTTCATTGTCCTATCTTTTCGAGTTTTCATACTGTTCATGGGGTTCTCAAGGAAAGAATACTGAAGTGATTTGCCATTCCCTTCTCCAGTGGACCATATTTTGTCAGACCTCTCCACCATGACCTGTTCGTCTTGGGTGGCTCCATATGGCATGGCTTAGTTTCACTGAGTTAGGCGATGCTGTGGTCCATGTGATTAGATTGGTTAGTTTTCTGTGATTCTGATTTCAGTCTGTCTGTCCTCTGATGCCCTCTCTCAGCACCTACCGTCTTATTGGGATTTCTCTTACTTTGTCTGTGGGGTATTTCTTCATGGCTGTCCCAGCAAAGCACAGCTGCTGCTCCTTACCTGGGACGTGTGGTATATCCTCACAGCCTCTGCTACTGACCTTGGATGTGAGGTATCTCCACAGACCTTTTAGAATAAACACCCCCAAAAGATGTCCTTTTCATTATAGGGGACTGGAATGCAAAAGTAGGAAGTCAAGAAACACCTAGAGTAAAAGGCAAATTTGCCCTTGGAGTACAGAATGAAGCAGGACAAAGGTAAATAGAGTTTTGCCAAGTGAACACACTGATCATAGCAAACACCCTCTTTCAACAACACAAGAGAAGACTCTATACATGGACATCATCAGATGGTGAATACCGAAATCAGATTGCTTATATTCTTTGCAGCCAAAAATGGAAAAGCTTTGTAAAGTCAGCAAAAACAGGACCAGGAGCTGACTATGGCTCAGATCATGAGCTCCTTAGTGCCAAATTCAGAATTAAATTGAAGAAAGCAGGGAAAACCATTAGACCACTCAGGTATGACCTAAATCAAATCCCTTATGATTATACAGTGGAAGTAAGAAATAGATTTAAGGGACTAGGTCTGATAGACAGAGTGCTTGATGAACTATGGATGGAAGTTCCTGACATTGTACAGGAGACAAGGATCAAGACCATCCCCAAGAAAAAGAAATGCAAAAAGGCAAAATGGCTGTCTGAGGAGGCCTTACAAATAGCTGTGAAAGAAGAGAAGTGAAAAGCAAAGGAGAAAAGGAAAGATATAAGCATCTGAATGCAAAGTTGCAAAGAACAGCAAGGAGAGATAAGAAAGCCTTCCTCATCCATCAATGCAAAGAAATAGAGGAAAACAATAGAATGGGAAAGACTAGAGATCTCTTTAAGAAACATTGATATCAATGGAACATTTCTTGCAAAGATGGGCTCAATAAAGGACAGAAATGGTATGGACCTAAAAGAGCAGAAGATTTTAAGAAGAGGTGGCAAGAATACACAAAAGAACTGTACAAAAAAGATCTTCATGACCCAGATAACCACAACTGTGTGATCACTCAGCTAGAGCCAGACATCCTGTAATGTAAAGGCAAATGGGCCTTAGGAAGCATCACTACAAACAAAGCTAGTGAAGGTGATGGAATTCCAGTTGAGCTATTTCAAATCCTGGAGGATGATGCTGTGAAAGTGCTGTATTCAATATGTCGGCAAATTTGGAAAACTCAGCAGTGGTCACAGGACCAGAAAAGGTCGGTTTTCATTCCAATCCCCCCAAAAAGCAATGCAAAAGAATGCTCCAGCTGCTGCACGATTGTACTCATCTCACACGCTAGTTAAGAAATGCTCAAAATTCTCCAAGCCAGGCTTCAGCAGTACATGAATCGTGAAATTCCAGATATTCAAGCTGGTTTTAGAAAAGGCAGAGGAACCAGAGATCAAATTGCCAACATCTGCTGGATCATGGAAAAAGCAAGAGAGTTCCCGAAAAACACCTATTTCTGCTTTATTGACTATGCCAAAGCCTTTGACTGTGTGGATCGCAATAAACTGTGGAAAATTCTGAAAGAGATGGGAATACTAGATCATCTTACCTGCCTCTTGAGAAATATGTATGCAAGTCAGGAAGCACCAGTTAGAACTGGACATGAACAAAGACTGGTTCCAAATCAGGAAAAGAGTACATCAAGGCTGTATATTGTTACCCTGCTTATTTAATTTATATGCAAAATACATCATGAGAAACACTGGGCTGGAAAAAGCACAAGCTGGAATCAAATTGCTAGAAGAAATATCAATAATGTTAGATATGCAGATGGCACCACCCTAAGGGCAGAAAGTGAAAAACTAAAGAGCCTCTTGATGAAAGTGAAAGAGGAGAGTGAAAAAGTTGGCTTAAAGCTCAACATTCAGAAAACTAAGATCATGGCATCTGGTCCCATCACTTCATGGTAAATAGATGGGGAAACAGTAGCGACTTTATTTTTTGGGGCTCCAAAATCACTGCAAATGGTGCTTGCAGCCATGAAATTAAAAGATGCTTACTCCTTGGAGGGAAAGTTATGGCCAACCTAGACAGTATATTAAAAAGCAGGGATATTACTTTGCCAACAAAGGTCCATCTAGTGAAATCTATAGTTTTTCCAGTAATCATGTATGGATGTGAGAGTTGGACTATAAAGAAAGTTGAGCACTGAAGAATTGATCCTTTTGAACTGTGGTGTTGGAGAAGATTCTTGAGAGTTCCTTGGACTGCAAGGAGATCCAACCAGTCCATCCTAAAGGAGATCAGTCTTGAGTGTTCATTGGAAGGACTGATGTTGAAGCTGAAACTCCAATACTTTGGCCACCTGATGCAGAGAGCTGACTCATTTGAAAAGACCCTGATGCTGGGAAAGATTGAGGGCAGGAGAAGGGGATGACAGAGGATGAGATGGTTAAATGGCATCACCAACTCAATGGAGGTGAGTTTCGGTAAATTCTTGGAGTTGGTGATGGACAGGGAGGCCTGGCATGCTGCACTCCATGGGGTTGCAAAGAGTCAGACATGACTGAGTGACTGATATGACCCAGACATCCTACTTCTGGATATATATCTACAGAAAATAAAATCACTCCCTCAAAAAGATATCTGCATTGCCCTGTTCACTGCAGCATTATTTATAAAAGCTAAGACAGAAACAACTTAAGTGTACATTGACACAAGAATGAATAAAGGAAATGGGCTTTTATGAGTGGAAGGTCATTGGCCCCATTGTCAACTCTGTACCAATATCACACTTCATAGTTATTATAGCTTTATAATAAGCCCTGATATTTAATATAGCAAGTCTTTCCACATTGTTCCAATATTTTGAGTGTGGTGACTATTTTCAGCAATTTACATTTTGCTATAAATTTTTAATTAAGTTTGTCAAGTTCTACAAAATGACCTGTTAGGCTATTATTGAGATTGCATTGAATGTTTTGAAAAGTTGGGGAATATAATTAAATTCTTCAATGAAATTCCATTTAATTTATTCTTTTGGAGATATACACACATATATAAAATCACTAATCCACAGATAATGATTGCATGTGTTTTTCTAATTCTCATACCATATATTTCTTTTTCTTGTCTTATTTCAAACTATTAATGTAAGGACATTTCTAAAGCCATGTTCTCTTTTCATGAGGGCTATCTGTGGCCTTGTGTGACTATGTCCACCAGTGTTCCCTAACCAAAAAAAATGGCATTACTCATCTGCAAAAGAAGCTTGGATACCTTTGGAGACAAGAGGACATTTTCTTACAGTAAAGATTTCCTTGTAGAAGCAGTACCTACAGTGAAATCTAAGAATGGTCAGTGTGTATAGGAGAGACATAGAGCTTGACTATGTGAGACAAAGCAAGTGCTTGGAAGTGATGTAAGAAAAGAGAACTTTCATTTTAGGAGCAGAGAGAATTCCAGTGTAGGACCTTGTTGAGGGACACTTGGTGGGTCATGATATCAATTGGGAATTATTATCAGCAAGTTTATATATTTTAGCACTTCCTAAGCCAAGAATTTCAGTATATCTCTGGCCAGAGGTCTCCATTATTGGTTGGACACTTTAACATTTTGTGTATGTTGAATGATTTTTTTTCTTTAGAAAAACATTGAAACAAAAATATAAGGATATACTGTAATTTTAAAAGTTCACCTTACTCAGTAAAATACCATTCTTATTACTATAATAAGTGAAAAAAAATGCTTGAAAAGTGACCATGAACCCCCTTCATTCAAAAATTGTGCCAACTTGATGCTACTAAGAACAATTTAAGGGGATCTACCTGTTTCAAATCCTGAAAGGTGATGCTGTGAAAGTACTGCACTCAGTATGCCAGCAAATGTGGAAGACTCAACAGTGGCCACAGGACTGGAAAAGGCCAGTTTTCATTCAAATCCCAAAGAAAGGCAATGCCAAAGAATGCTCAAACTACCGCACAGTTGCACTCATCGCACATGCTAGCAAAGTAATGCTCAAAATCCTCCAAGCCAGGCTTCAGCAATACATGAACCATGAACTTCCTGATGTTCCACCTGGTTTTAGAAAAGGCAGAGGAACCAGAGATCAAATTTCCAACATTCGCTGGATCATAAAAATAGAGTTCCAGAAAAACATCTATTTCTGCTTTATTGACTATGGCAAAGCCTTTGACTGTGTGGATCACAATAAACTGTGGAAAATTCTTCAAGAGATGGGAATACCAGACCACCTGACTTGCCTCTTGAGAAATCTGTATGCAGGTCAGGAAGCAACAGTTAGA
>SJYC01061833.1:0-35098 GCA_006408675.1 Madoqua kirkii
GTTTCTTTCATCAGCTTGTGCTTGCCCAGTCACTTTAGTTGTGTCTGACTCTTTGTAAATACATGGACTATAGCCAGGTTCCTCTGTCCATGGGATTCACCAAGCAAGGATACTGGAATGTGTTACCACTTCCTTTTCCAGGGGGTCTTTCTGACCAAAGGATCAAACCCGTGTCTCCTGCATCTCTGCATCTCCTGCATTGCAGGTGTTTTGTTTTGTTTTGTTTTGTTTTGTTTTGTTTTTTACCACTGAGCTACTGGGGAAGCCCTATACATCAGCATGGTCCTTGAGATAAAAAGTTCTTTTGTCATCACTCTTGGATAGTCCTGACCAGTCCCTCCACTTCCACATCTATGGTTCAAATCAGTCTTTTGCCTCTCATCTTTGTTATTTCTGATGTTATTTTCATTTGGATATCAGCAGAATACTAGGACATTTTATGAACCACTTACTAAATTTAGATATTGGATTGGCTAAAGGTTCCTTTAGATTTTTTCCACAAGATGTTAAACTTATTCAAATATATAAGTAAATAAAAACGAATACAAGATCTTTTCCAAATTTACAGAGGTCACCAAAAAGTTGAAAGAATGTAAGGTTGTTGAACCTTACCAAACCAATTCTTCAGTTTTACTTTTCTACTCTAAGATTATTGGTTCTGGGTAAACTGACTAGAGAAATCCATTTCATCACTGCACAGGTTATATATCTGTGTACTTCCTCATTCACCTCTATGCACTCTGCTTTTCAGTGACAAACCAAGTCTAGGAAAACCCCTGGTTCCAGTGCAGTTATTGCCATTTCAGTATTAAGGAATAAAGTTTTAAATCTCAGAATGAGCTCGTTATACATGTGAAATGTCCTTTGCTGGCTCTCTCTTATACTTTTAGCCACAGCATTTTCTCTTACTTTTTCTCTGTTGTACTATGACTCAGTCTCCACTTCCCAGAATGGGTTTTACATTTGCATTGGATGGAGAAGGATTGTAGGGACGAGTTTAGTTCTTGTCTGCTACTGCTGCTGCTAAGTCGCTTCAGTTGTGTCCAACTCTGTGCGACCCCATAGACAGCAGCCCTCCAGGCTCCTTCATCCCTGGGATTCTCCAGGCAAGAACACTGGAGTGGGTTGCCATTTCCTTCTCCAAGTTCTTGTCTAGTTTCACTGAAATTAGCATTGGGTTTCTGTTTCTTCTGGGCATATCAGGCTGGGAGTCTGATTTCATTAATTTTTTTTATTTTTTTAATTTAATACTTTATTCCATTTCACAATACTTCATTGGCTTTGCCATACACTGACATGAGTCAGCCACAGATGTACACGATCTCCCAATGCCGAAGCACTCCCTTCCCCACCTCCTACCCCACATAATCTCCCCGGATCATCCCGTACACCAGCCCCAAGCATCCTGTCATCCTGTATTGAACATAAACTAGTGCTTCATTTCTTATATGATTGTATACATGTTTAAGTGCCATTCTCACCAATTATCCCACACTCTCCCTCTCCCTCAGAAGCCAAAAGTCCGTTCTATACCTCTGTGTCTCTTATGTTGTCTCACTTACAGGGCCATCATACTATCTTCTAAATTCACCCCCTCCCACCTCCCACCCCATATCATCTCTCTGGATCATCCCCGTGCACCAGCCCCAAGCATCCTGTATCCTGCATCGAACATAGACTGGCACTTCGTTTCTTACATGATAGTATACATGTTTCAATGCCATTCTCCCTAATTCTCCCACCCTCTCCCTCTCCCTCAGAGGCCAAAAGTCTGTTCTATACCTCTGTGTCTCTTTTGTAGTCTCACATACAGGGTCATCATTACTATCTTTCTAAATTCCATATATATGTGTCAGTATACTGTATTGGTGTTTTTCTTTCTGGCTTACTTCACTCTGTATAATCGGCTCCAGTTTCATCCATCTCATTAGAATTGATTAAAATTTATTCTTTTTAAGGGCTGAGTAATATTCCATTGTGTATATGTACCACAGCTTTCTTATCCATTCATCTGCTGATGGACATCTAGGTTGTTTTCATGTCCTGGCTATTATAAACAATGCTGCAATGAACATTGGGGTTCATGTGTCTCAATTCTAAGACCAGTAATTTCTACATGAACAGTGAATGAAAGAGTACTCTGTAAATCTTCCCTTTTAAATATAAACATTAGTGTCCATCTCCCCACTCCAAAAATAGGAGGATAAGATCTACTCTGAATTATGGAGACTAATTAATCTCATAATGTTAAAGTCTTTAGTTGAAATAGAGGGAAAAAGAGTCAAGTGATTCCATCAAAATTAGGCTCCAGGAAAGAATCTTTCTAAGAAAGGAGGTTTAAACAGATATCTCAAAGCTAAAACTTAATAAAAACAGGGAGGAGGGTGAGTATTTTTACCATGAGGGAAAACATGTGAAAGTTAACGGGTGAGAGAAAGCAGGGGACTTTGAAGCAGGGGACCAATTTCAATGTGTCTGGGACTTGGCACTCAGGAGGTAGAGTGGTTAAAGATGGGATGGAAAAGTGCACAGAGATGGCACATGAAAGCTTTAATAGCTATATTATGAAGTGTGAATTTAAACTTCCTACTCTAAAATCAATAGGAAGATATTATGAACTGATGTGTTTGGAAGATCACACCGGTGGATAATGAATTGAATGGCAAAGATATTCTATGAGTCTGGCAGGTGAACATATGATTCTGATGATCTAGGCAGAGATTATCTTGGTTAGGAGGCAATAGATATGGACAAAAAGAATCTGATTCACAAAATTTCCAGGAAGGAGGACTTAGTGACTGATTGGATGGGATCAGAGAGAGGTAAGAGAGAGGAAGAAGGCAGAGACGATGGATTCTAGGTTAATGGCTGAGGCAGCAGACATGGCACAGAAAACATGACTAGAGGCATAGACTGAGGATCATAGATAGTGAACATGGTTGAAGGCATTGAGTTTCAGATGCCTGAGGGATGCTTAAATAATGTCCAGTAGGCATGACCATGTCTGGAGTTCAGGGTGTTGGTTTAGACTGTTTGGGGAATGATATGGGAGCAAGTAAGATTTCTCATGGTCACTATATAGAGGGGCAAGGACAGAGGGTCTACCTGGGTCACAGCATTGAAGAACTTCACTACGAATTTGAGAAATAAAGGGCTCTCTGCTAATTGGCAACCCACTCCGGTGTTCTTGCCTGGAGAATCCCAGGGACAGAGGAGCCTTGTGGGCTGCGGTCTATGGGGTCTCACAGAGTCGGACACAATTGAAGCGACTTAGCAGCAGCAGCTACTAATTCCATCCTGTTAACATTTACTTGTGTTTAATCCCTTTAAGCTTCAAATTTGTAGAAATTCTCTTTTGAGCTATTAATACTTCATGTATAGTCCATTTCATTCCTTCTCTTCACATAGTGCTGCTGCTACTGCTAAGCTGCTTCAGTCGTGCCTGACTCTGTGTGACCCCAGAGATGGCAGCCCACCAGGCTCCAACATCCCTGGGATTCTCCAGGCAAGAACACTGGAGTGGGTTGCCATTTCCTTCTCTGATGCATGAAAATGAAAAGTGAAAGTGAAGTCACTCAGTCGTGTCTGACTCCTAGCGACCCCATGGACTGCAGCCCACCAGGCTCCTCCATCCATGGGATTTCCTAGGCAAGAGTACTAGAATGGGTGCCATTGCCTTCTCTGCTCTTCACATACAAACTTATCAAAATTGGGGTCTACAGCCAATTTCTCTATTTCTTCCAGACTCGCTCAGTCCTCACTCTGCAGTATTCAAGATTCCATTCCTACCAACCACCTCAACAGTTCTTCACGAGGTAACCAGGGCCCTTTCATTTTCAGTTCTCCAACTCCTTGATCTCCCAGCAGCCTCCAGCACTGCTGTCTACTCTTTCTCTCTAAAGTATTTGCTTCCTTTGGCTGTTCTAACACTATCTCAACTATATTTTCTCCTATTTTGTTGGTTTTTCCTGTTGTTTTGAGCAATAGTCATGAACATTTGAGCAAAAATAATGAACATTCACTGGAAGATGGCTAATCGTTGTTATTGTTCAGTCACTAAGTCATGACCGACTCTTTTCAACCCTATGACCTGCAGCATGCCAGGCTTCCCTGTCCTTCACTATCTCCTGGAATTGCTCAAACTCATGTCCATTGAGTCAGTGATGCTATCCAACCATCTCAGCCTCTGTCACAATCATTCACTGGAGAATTGTTAGTATCTCATTTTATTTTTCACATCAAACAGGCTAAGAATGGTAAGTGGTTGACCCCATATTTGGACATGTTTGTTCCTTGATAGAGCACCACATTTAAACAGACATTCTACACTGTCTCATTTTGGATGGGGAGGTGGGGACAGGAGAGTATTATTATCAGCCTGAGGAATAAAGAATTGGCTTATTAGGGAGAGGAGAAAGAGCTTAGGGGCAGCCTTAGCGCAGTGATAGGAGCTCAGACACAGGGTAAGTTAGGTCCTTGGTTCATCGTCCTCAGAGTCAGTGAGCGAGCGGCGACGAGACTGCAATTCGCCGATATTACCATAAGGGGGCACCATGGAGAAGCGAGAGGCAGTGCCTTAGCCCAGCTCGGGATCCCCGAGGACAGTGCGTCCGGGCGGAGAACAAGAGCATTCACATCTGTGTGTTTTTAAATGCTCGCCCTCATCTCAATTCCAGTGCCTCTTTTCTTCCATTGCCGGTCATCTCTCACCTCCACTGCACTTCCTCTCTGTTTAGTCTCTTGAGGGGCCTTAAAATGGTAACATAGTGCAGCCCCTCGGGGTAGGAGTCGGTTCGGCTTTTCTTGAGTGCCTGAGCCAAGCGGTGCTCCCAGGGAGTCTGGCGAAGTTCACTGTTCATCATCCCTCACGCTCCCTAGAGCCCCCAGAGAAGCTATATAAGGGGAGTTGCCTGAGGCAGCGTCATTGTACGAAAGTGTGCCAGGCTTAGGTGAGGGTGGAGAGGGAAGGGCACGGGAAGGAACCTTGCCCAGGTCCTGGGAAGTTCGTGGAGACCGGGAAGGGAGGGCGCATTGCCTGAGGAAGCCTACCCTTTGCTTCGCACAGCCTGCCAGCGCGCCCTGTTCCGGAACCCACCGTCAGGATCCCAGACCCCGTTCAGTGACCTTCCCAAAGAGGAATCCTTCTAACCGCTGTGAGGCTCATTCCAAACCTTGTCTACCCCTGTGCCAGGAACCCCCTCAGTTCTAGCTTTTCACCTTTCACTGAAACATGAGCCAAGGGGAATTAATTTACCCAGAGAAAAATATATTTGTGTATGTTGGTTGTGGTGGTGGCAACTGGTAAATTAACAAACAAATTGAGAAGCTTGGCAGGAAAGTTAAGTGGGATCCACACTGGGAAGGGCTTTGAATGCAGACTGTTGGATTCCAACTTGATCTTGAAGGCTATAGGAGTCATCTGTAACTTGCTAAACAGGAGCCTGACATATCCAGTTTTTCTGTTTAGATGTCAGCCATGTGAAAGGTGGATTGAAGAATCCGATTCTGGAAGCAGGGAGGTGAGTTCGGAAGTTCTTTTCATAATCAGAGCAGAATGAATGATATAATGAGGTTGGGAGGGAGGGGGGACGTGCTGAATAAAAAGAAAGCTATGATAGTAAAATTGGGGTCTACAGCCGATTTCTCTATTTCTTCCAGACTCGCTCAGTCCTCACTCTGCAGTATTCAAGATTCCATTCCTACCAACCACCTCAACAGTTCTTCACGAGGTAACCAGGGCCCTTTCATTTTCAGTTCTCCAACTCCTTGATCTCCCAGCAGCCTCCAGCACTGCTGTCTACTCTTTCTCTCTAAAGTATTTGCTTCCTTTGGCTGTTCTAACACTATCTCAACTATATTTTCTCCTATTTTGTTGGTTTTTCCTGTTGTTTTGAGCAATAGTCATGAACATTTGAGCAAAAATAATGAACATTCACTGGAAGATGGCTAATCGTTGTTATTGTTCAGTCACTAAGTCATGACCGACTCTTTTCAACCCTATGACCTGCAGCATGCCAGGCTTCCCTGTCCTTCACTATCTCCTGGAATTGCTCAAACTCATGTCCATTGAGTCAGTGATGCTATCCAACCATCTCAGCCTCTGTCACAATCATTCACTGGAGAATTGTTAGTATCTCATTTTATTTTTCACATCAAACAGGCTAAGAATGGTAAGTGGTTGACCCCATATTTGGACATGTTTGTTCCTTGATAGAGCACCACATTTAAACAGACATTCTACACTGTCTCATTTTGGATGGGGAGGTGGGGACAGGAGAGTATTATTATCAGCCTGAGGAATAAAGAATTGGCTTATTAGGGAGAGGAGAAAGAGCTTAGGGGCAGCCTTAGCGCAGTGATAGGAGCTCAGACACAGGGTAAGTTAGGTCCTTGGTTCATCGTCCTCAGAGTCAGTGAGCGAGCGGCGACGAGACTGCAATTCGCCGATATTACCATAAGGGGGCACCATGGAGAAGCGAGAGGCAGTGCCTTAGCCCAGCTCGGGATCCCCGAGGACAGTGCGTCCGGGCGGAGAACAAGAGCATTCACATCTGTGTGTTTTTAAATGCTCGCCCTCATCTCATTCCAGTGCCTCTTTTCTTCCATTGCCGGTCATCTCTCACCTCCACTGCACTTCCTCTCTGTTTAGTCTCTTGAGGGGCCTTAAAATGGTAACATAGTGCAGCCCCTCGGGGTAGGAGTCGGTTCGGCTTTTCTTGAGTGCCTGAGCCAAGCGGTGCTCCCAGGGAGTCTGGCGAAGTTCACTGTTCATCATCCCTCACGCTCCCTAGAGCCCCCAGAGAAGCTATATAAGGGGAGTTGCCTGAGGCAGCGTCATTGTACGAAAGTGTGCCAGGCTTAGGTGAGGGTGGAGAGGGAAGGGCACGGGAAGGAACCTTGCCCAGGTCCTGGGAAGTTCGTGGAGACCGGGAAGGGAGGGCGCATTGCCTGAGGAGGCCTACCCTTTGCTTCGCACAGCCTGCCAGCGCGCCCTGTTCCGGAACCCACCGTCAGGATCCCAGACCCCGTTCAGTGACCTTCCCAAAGAGGAATCCTTCTAACCGCTGTGAGGCTCATTCCAAACCTTGTCTACCCCTGTGCCAGGAACCCCCTCAGTTCTAGCTTTTCACCTTTCACTGAAACATGAGCCAAGGGGAATTAATTTACCCAGAGAAAAATATATTTGTGTATGTTGGTTGTGGTGGTGGCAACTGGTAAATTAACAAACAAATTGAGAAGCTTGGCAGGAAAGTTAAGTGGGATCCACACTGGGAAGGGCTTTGAATGCAGACTGTTGGATTCCAACTTGATCTTGAAGGCTATAGGAGTCATCTGTAACTTGCTAAACAGGAGCCTGACATATCCAGTTTTTCTGTTTAGATGTCAGCCATGTGAAAGGTGGATTGAAGAATCCGATTCTGGAAGCAGGGAGGTGAGTTCGGAAGTTCTTTTCATAATCAGAGCAGAATGAATGATATAATGAGGTTGGGAGGGAGGGGGGACGTGCTGAATAAAAAGAAAGCTATGATAGATTATAGGAAAAACAAAATTACAGTAGAGGGGAAAGAGCAGGGATGGGTCTAGCTTTCCTGACCGGGATGACAGAGTCATTGATACCATTCAGAGGGGTCCTATATGGGACAAAATGAGTATGAAACTCTTGGATTATCCAAGTAGAAATATGAAGAGGAAACATATATGTTTGGATCTCAGGACAGAGGCTTAGAACAGAGTGGTCTGTGTAGAGGAAGGAAGTGGAGCTTCTTCTGTGTTCACCAGGGAGGAAGGAGGATATGCCTGTGGATACCACATAGCACTGGCAGCGATGCGGACTGATTTGTCTTCTCACGTCTCAGCTGTGTCTGGTTTCCATGTCACACTCCAGCTAAGCAAATCTGAGGATGACTCCCATGTGGGCCTTAAGAGATCCCATCGAAAGACTGTTTCATTCTTTGTTAAGGGCTGGAATCTCCCTACCTCCCAGAACACCAGAACAACTTTTCCTAATTTTCTCTGATTTAAAAAAAAAAAAATCACTGGGACAGAAGAGATTTATTGTTCTTTTTAACCAGATTTCTGGACCCCTCGCCTGGAAAATCCAATTCTCTGGGTCTGGAGTAGAACCTGAGAGAAAAACACCTGAGAGTGTTTTCAATAACAGCTTTAGCTAATTCCGTCAGTGAAGTCTGAGAAATGGTACTCAAGCTGAAACACAAACCTATCTCTTGAAATTGAGTCTCAGATGGACATCTCCACCTCCACCTTACTTCCTGCCTTGAAGTCAGTTGAAAATGGATTTTAAAAGGCAACCAGAAACTGAGCCTCAAACCCTAAACCCAGACATACACTAATCCTAACATGCACTAGCAAAGCTGGGTTCTGGCAGGATTTATGCAAGTTTGGCAGTGCTGGTTTAGAAGGGACCAAAAGTAGGATATGTCGTCAGCAACATCAGCTCTGGAAATTAAAGGCGTTGCACATGTATGCTGGGTGGACTTTATACTGAGATTAATGGGACCCTCGGGAGATACGTCTATGACAAACTAGAGCAGATAATGTTACGGGGCAGCCTGAATGGGAGGAGAGTTTAAGGGAGGGCAGTTCAGCTTAGTTCAGTTGCTCAGTCTGTCCGACTCTGCGACCCCATGCACTGCAGCACGCCAGACTTCCCTGTCCATCACCAACTCCCGGAGTTCACCCAAACCCATATCCATTGAGCTGGTGATGACAGCCAAGCATTTCATCCTCTGTTGTCCCCTTCTCCTCCTGCCCTCAATCTTTCCCAGCATCAGGGTCTTTTCCAGTGAGACAGCTCTTCACATCAGGTGGCCAAAGTGTTGGAGTTTCAGCTTCAACATCAGTCCTTCCAATGAACACCCAGGACTGATCTCCTTTAGGATGGACTGGATGGATCTTCTTGCAATCCAAGGGACTCTCAAGAGTCTTCTCCAATACCACAGTTCAAAATCATCAATTCTTTGGTGCTCAGCTTTTTTCACAGTCCAACTCTCACATCCATACATGACCACTGGAAAAACCATAGCCTTGACTAGATGGACCTTTGTTGGCAAAGTAATGTCTCTGATTTTTAATATGCTGTCTAGGTTGGTCATAACTTTTCTTCCAAGGAGTAAGCGTCTTTTAATTTCATGGCAGCAATCACATTACTTTACTAGCGTGTGAGATGAGTACAATTGTGCAGTAGCTTGAGCATTCTTTGGCATTTCCTGTCTTTGGAATTGGAATGAAAACTGACTTTTTCCAGTCCTGTGGCCACTGCTGAGTTTTCCATATTTGCTGGCATATTGAGTGCAGCACTTTCACAGCATCATCTTTTGGTATTTGAAAATAGCTCAACTGGAATTCCATTACCTCCACTAGCTTGGTTTGTAGTGATGCTTCCTAAGGTCCACTTGTCTTTGCATTCCAGGATATCTGGCTCTAGGAGAGTGATCACACCATCATAATTATCTGGGTTGGGAAGATCTTTTTTTGTACGGTTTTATGTATTCTTGCCACCTCTTAATATCTTCTGTTTCTCTTAGGTCCATACCATTTCTGTCCTTTTTCGAGCCCATGTTTGCATGAAATGTTCCTTTGGTATCTCTAATTTTCTTGAAGAGATCTCTAGTCTTTCCCATTTTCCTCTATTTCTTTGCAGTGATGGCCCAGGAAGACTTTCTTATTTCTCCTTGCTATTCTTTGGACCTCTGCATTCAGATGCTTATATCTTTTCTTTTCTCCTTTGCTTTTCACGTCTCTTCTTTCACAGCTATTTGTAAGTCCTCCTCAGACAGCCATTTTGCCTTTTTGCATTTCTTTTTCTTGGGGATGGTCTTGACCCCTGTCTCATGTACAATGTCACGAATCTCCATCCATAACTGATCAGGCACTCTATCAGAACTAGTCCCTTAAATCTAAGGGAGGACAGTTACATGTGTACGTACAGCCTAGTTCCTTCGCTGCTCGTCTAAAATTGTGAGAGCATTGTTAATCAGCTGTACCCCCAATACAAACTAAAAGGTCTTTTAAAAATGTTTAAAAAAAAAAAAGAGTTAAAGCAGAATGAGACTGAAGTTTTGGAATTAAGAGGAGTACTTAGACATTCTGTTTTGCTGCCCTCACTGTTTCAGTGCCCTTTCCTAAGTCCTTTCTCTCCACTGAACCATGACTGAGTCATATTTCTCCTCTTCCCTTTCATAGACCTCAGACTTGGGATGCAGAAACCTCGGCTCTTTGCTCCTGCCATGACTGTGCCAAATGGAACTGTGGTCCACCCAGCATACTTCCTGCTGGTGGGCATCCCTGGCCTGGGACCTAACACCCACTTCTGGCTGGCTTTCCCACTGTGTTGTATGTATGCCTTGGCCACCGTGGGCAACCTGGCCATTATCCTCATCATCCGTGTGGAAAGGCGCCTGCATGAGCCCATGTACCTCTTCCTGGCCATGCTTTCCACCATTGACCTAGTTCTCTCCTCCATCACCATGCCCAAGATGGTCAGCCTCTTCCTGACAGGTGTCCAGGAGATCGAGTTCAATGCCTGTCTGGCCCAGATGTTCCTTATCCATGCTCTGTCAGCGATGGAGTCAGCTGTCCTGCTGGCCATGGCATTTGATCGCTTTGTGGCCATCTGCCACCCACTGCAGCATGCTTCTGTACTCACAGGGCCTATGGTCACCAAAACTGGACTAGCTGCCCTGACCAGAGGGTTTGTTCTCTTCTTCCCCTTGCCCTTCCTCCTGAAGCGGCTGTCGTACTGCCGAAAGCACACTGTCACACACTCCTTCTGTCTGCACCAAGATATCATGAAGCTGTCCTGTACTGACACCACGGTCAACGTGGTGTACGGGCTCTTTATCATCCTCTCGGTCATGGGCGTCGACTCCCTCTTCATTGGCTTCTCCTATGTCCTCATCCTGAGGGCTGTGTTGGAGGTCTCCTCTCAGGGGGCAGCACTCAAAGCTTTCCACACCTGCATCTCCCATCTCTGTGCTGTGCTGGTCTTCTACGTGTCCCTCATTGGGCTCTCTGTGGTGCACAGGCTGAGTGGCTCCACTGCCCTGCTCCATGTGACTATGGCTAATATCTATCTACTGCTACCACCTGTGGTTAACCCTATAGTCTATGGGGCCAAAACCAAGGAGATTCGTTCTCGGGTCTTCCATATATTCTCACAGATTGGCAGGTGAGCAGGATTTCCTCCCCAGTGTACTTAGTCTCTACCAAAGATAGCAGGGTTCAGGTCCTGCTGAGCATCTTGGTGATTGGAACATCCAACCCACTGGGCTCTCTGCTCCAAGTTATCAAAGTAGACCTTCAGTTTCTATCTCCAGAAATGGTCACTTCAGAAGAACCAGTTTTGACAGGACATGCTGGATAGTGATCACTCTACACTCCCTTCCTATGGTGACCTTGCCTTGTTTCTCTCTCTAGAAAATACATGTAATTTTGACATGCAAAGGCTGTAAATGATACACATCATGATTCATTCTGTTATTGATGTGTGATTTTTATTATTTTGCTCCCATGTAGCCACATCAGTGAATATGTGTTAACTGTAACTTCTTTCTTGGATCCCAAAGAGGTAATATACAGTCATTTTTAAGGGTTAATAAGTGTATTTGTGTGATGGTGATTGAAGGGAGGGGAGGGAGATGGTAGTAAGCAAAGAGACAGCTCCCATGAAGTGTTTATGTTTCTATATATAAGACTGTGTATTTATGTGGAATCTGCCAATGTCATCTATGTGGTTCTACTGGAGATTATTTTTCCATAAGGGTGATGTTTATCTTGGTTGCAGCTGGGAGTATGTAGGTATGTTTGTGTGGCTATATGTGATTTTAGCCTGTGTGTGTGAATACATAGAATGTGTGCCAGCTGGTCTGCCTGGCAGCTGTGTCCCGTCATGTATAATATTTTGTGAATAATTCTATAATTCCACACTTATTGTGTTTATGTGACCTCTGTTAGTTGGTATATGATATGCATCTATGTGAGAATGGTTGTAGAGCATGTGTATCTAATGAGAATAGATGCCTCCTTTTCCCCTCATATTTTTTAATATGTAAATGTAGAATGTAATATGTAAATGTAGAATGTAATATGTAAAATGTAGAGTGTATTAATAATATATAAATGGTAGGGTGTAGAATGTTGCATATTTGTAACAATGTAGACTATATAATACACATAAGTGTGTGGAATATGTAGTGTTGGGATGGCTGTGTCTTTGGCTTGTTTATCTTTGGGTGTATGCCTGTGATGCAAAGTATTTGTGATATAAAATCCATCTGTGTAATATATATGTCTTTGGTCATATATAGGTGGAATATAATATCTGAAGGATATGTGTTTGCAAATGTGTGTGTGTGTGTGTGTGTATTGTTTGTGTTACTATGTTTTAACACATATTGCACTCATTTGTCCAATGGATTATAAGGCACACGAGTGTACCATAATGAACTTAGAAACTGTTAGGTCAAAAATGTTCACAGTGAAGAATTATAGGTAGAAAATAATGTAGGTTCATTTGAGGGAGATGAAAGAATACTGAAGTAAGACTTATAAGGTTAAAATCTTGGAAATATCATAAAATGGCATACCGTAAAACCTCTCAGGATCTCATTTCCTCTTCTGAAAAATGAAGCTACAATGGCAGTGATGCTATAAAGCTTAAATCCTATGAACCTCCTATGTAAACTGAAAAGTGTCAACATACAAGAAATGATTATATTCATGGTTGTCTCATTGTACAGCTTTAGGAAACAACATCCACATCCACATCCATGGTCCATGTGAATGGTGCTCCTATATTTTGCAGTGCATCACCAGTTTGGCCTCATGTGGCCATCCTGATTTACTGTTATTAATGAAAACATTATTCTTTACTATCTCATAATAAATTGTTTTCACAGAGCTTCAGACAAGTTGACATTTATTTTTCCATGCTGGTGTCTGATGTACAAGTGATGTGCAAATTTACAAATGAAATTCAAAGAAATCACAACCTTGCCAAGAAGTTCCTTGGTTCCATGGTTGATAGCTGTATCAAGAAAAGACATTGTGGGGTGGGGATTAGAGTCAATAGAGGTTAGGATCACTAGCTTTAATATTTGGGCTCGTGGTTTAGCCTACTCAGTACTTTTGGAAATTGTAAGTGCTTTAAAAAAGGAAATATAATGTACCTCCTGTTGGGTGGTTGGGGGGGTTAGGTAGAATAACAAATGTGAAAACACATGGAAAATAGACAGTGATCGATACACGTTGGTGGTAGTGGTTTTAAATAACAAAACTGATTAAATGAGGTATATTTATTTCATTTTAGGGAATATTCAAACAAGAGACTTCACCTTTCATAAGGCCCTGCTGTGCCAAGGCCAGAAGCTAGTCTCTTATCTAGACAGTGTCTCTGGTTTTAGATTAACTCATGGCCTTCTTTCTCAGGAGATCTTGGGAAATCTTGGAGTCCTCTAGAATCTCTTTATTTTGATAAATGAGATGACTTGGGTAATTGTCACTGGTTTGAAAACTTGGCTAAGTGCCAGACTATATTAAGGGCTTCCCCGAGGTTCCCACAAGCTGTTTCCCTTGATCATAAACTTTAAAGCTTTATTTTCCAACTGGATGTTTATCCCTCTGTCACAGAGCTTAAATAGTTTTATGATAGCTGTATGTTTATCTTCCATCAGTTCAGTTCAGTTGCTCAATCGTGTCCAACTCTTTGCGACCCCATGAGCCGCAGCAGGCCGGGCCTCCCTGTCCATCACCAATTCCCAGAGTCCACCCAAATCCATGTCCATCGAGTCAATGATGCCATCCAACCATCTCATCCTCTGTTGTCCCCTTCTCCTCCTGCCCTCAATCTTTCCCAGCATCAGGATCTTTTCCAATGAGTCAGCTCTTTGCATCAGGTGGCCAGAGTATTGGAGTTTCAGGCTCAACATCAGTCCTTCCAATGAATACCCAGGACTTATCTCCTTTAGAACTGAAATATCCTTATACGTAGTTGTCTGTCTCCCTTGAGGACAAGGACTAGGCTTCTCTGTCTCCAGGGCGTGACATACTGTATGCTCAATGGCTTTCTATCTGGGACCTCTCAGAGAGAAGGAGAGCCTGAGTGGCTTCTGGTTTACTTACTTAAGATAAACCAAATTCACTTATCCCTCTCTAAACCCCCTCCAACCCCTATCCATACTCATCTCTTGTTCTTGTCTCTATAAATTATAGTCCTTAGTTTGCCTGGTACTATTTTATAAAGTCAACAAACTACTTTCCCCACTCATTAATGATCAATTATGATCTAAAATCCACATGATACTGCAGATAATATTTGGTTAATTATTCCCCACTACAGAGGCAGGATCCTTCTGTATTCTCTACTCAGTGCCCTGTGAATCTTGAAGTTCTCCAATCTGGCAGGTAGGAACAGTCACTATCTGTGACCCTATGTGAACTCTGGGTGGGAATGCCATCTCTAATTTTTCCAGGTGGCTCTGTCCCCAGTTTTAAGTAGCTTGTTCACATGCGTGTGGGCTCAGTACTCAGCTGAATTCTTGCAGAGGAACCTCTACATGTCTCTAGAGTTCTCTGTAGATCTCTTACCTCCAATACCTGGTCTTCAAATTCTAGCTAGCTGGGGCTTCCTGGACTATCAGCTCTACATCTTTAACTTAAGATGTCCTCTGGACTCTGCATTCTCCTTCCCTAGACTGCAGCAGGGAACCTCTCAAGGCAGTAAGCTGGGGAAACCCAGGTTCACTCCATTTGTTTTCCATGCCTCAGGGCTCATTGTTCTTCACTGCCTGATATCTAGTAGCTTGAAAACTTTTTTTTTTAATGTATGGTGTCTATTTTAGGTTCCTTCAGGTGGGATGTTACCTCATGTTATTCTCTCTTGGCCAGAAGCAGAAGTCCCTGGGGTATCTTTCACCCCTTCTCAGTCTATGGGAGTTTGAGGGAAGCAACAGAGATGGCTCCAGGGTGATAGCAATGAATGACAGGCTGCAGGTTTACAGGTACCTGGAGATCTTGTAATCGCTAGTTTTGATATGGTCTGAGTTGGAATTGTCTGATTTGACAGTCTAATTTTGCATAGCTTATATCAGATCGCCCTGTGTTGTGAATTTAAAACTTGCAGCTGTGAAATTGATCAGTAAAAACACAAGGATAAACCAATGAAAATTCACTTTGCTTTATTAATAGATTTATTAAAAATTATTTAAATATGTGACATACTTAGCTTCTCATTCCCACTGATCTCTAACCCTCTAAAATGTTCTCTCACTATTTTTGCCCTTAAGAGAGAAACCAGATGGCATTGGTCTTATATAGCTGGAGCTGAATGTAGGGGAGGGCTACGGAAACCACATCCTCCTTTCTCAACAAGAAGTTCAAGGCCAGGGAATAGAAGGCAGAGGCATGGTCCCCAGGGATCCCTGTTATGAGTTAGCTAGAGATGGGTCCTAGAACCTGGGGAATAAAGAAGACACAGCCCTATAGCTTTTGGGAAAGGCAGGTGGGTCCACTGGGATGGAAGCAGGCCCAGCAAGGACCAAGCAGGCACCACTCATGGAAGGAAGGTGGAGGCCAGAGAAAGCTTCAGGCAGGTGATGAGTTGGCACCTAATCAAGGAGTCTCCCTGAAAGCATATCCTGCTTTTCCTCTGGCTGAGTTTGATGAGGCTGGGGGAGATTTGGAGAAAGCCTCTCCCAGAGACCATAACCACACACATGAGTTTCTTCAGACTCTTTGTACTCATTTACCCTAACTTCACGTTGGAAGCTGGCAGAAATACTCCAACTGGCACAGGGCCCATCTGGGGAGGACGCTAGAAACCCCTTACCCACTACCCCTCCTTCCCCATACCCCAAACACACCTTCTCAGGACACAGCAGCCCAGAAGGACATCAGTGCCACAGTTGGCTATGAAGGGTATCTCCAGATAGACCCTCTGGGCAGCGCCCTACCCCCAGCAGGGAGAAGCCAAAAGAGGGGAGGAGATATGACAGAATAAATAAGCCTAACGAGGAGGGGGCGGAGACTGAGAGGGTGGAACTGGTGCAGCCTGCCAGATCACTGCTGGAAAGATCCTGGAGAAGAGGGCACTCGTTCCTTCAGTGCAATTGAGGTGAGTGTGGGAGACTGGAGGTGACTCCTGGGATGTGGGTTTCCTGCAGCTAGGGGTCCCTCATTAGACCTGCTAAGTGAATGAGAGACCAGGCAGAGGAGAACCAGAAGTAGGGAGTGGGGCCGGGAATGTGAAGGAGGCCCTGGACTCTAAGGACAGGCGGCCTCAGCAATTTCTGTGCTTGTGTGGTAAAGGGAGCGTGGGTGGTGCGTGATGCTTCTTTTGCAGTTTTTAAGACATTTCCCTGTGATCAGTTTACTGGGGCACCCATCTTGAGCCTGGTGGGGATGAAGCTGGTGGGGTCAAGAGCAGATGGGCCTGGGACCACTCTAGAGTTGGACTGGGGTTTGGTGTGTGAACAGGGCTGGCTCCACTCAGGTTGTTGGTGTGGCTGAAGCTCAGTTTATGATCAGGGGTCAGATTACAGCCCTGTGTGGGGTGTGGGCTCTGAATCGGGTCTGGGCTCATGCTGTACATTTAGAACTGAAATATCCTTATACGTAGTTGTCTGTCTCCCTTGAGGACAAGGACTAGGCTTCTCTGTCTCCAGGGCGTGACATACTGTATGCTCAATGGCTTTCTATCTGGGACCTCTCAGAGAGAAGGAGAGCCTGAGTGGCTTCTGGTTTACTTACTTAAGATAAACCAAATTCACTTATCCCTCTCTAAACCCCCTCCAACCCCTATCCATACTCATCTCTTGTTCTTGTCTCTATAAATTATAGTCCTTAGTTTGACTGGTACTATTTTATAAAGTCAACAAACTACTTTCCCCACTCATTAATGATCAATTATGATCTAAAATCCACATGATACTGCAGATAATATTTGGTTAATTATTCCCCACTACAGAGGCAGGATCCTTCTGTATTCTCTACTCAGTGCCCTGTGAATCTTGAAGTTCTCCAATCTGGCAGGTAGGAACAGTCACTATCTGTGACCCTATGTGAACTCTGGGTGGGAATGCCATCTCTAATTTTTCCAGGTGGCTCTGTCCCCAGTTTTAAGTAGCTTGTTCACATGCGTGTGGGCTCAGTACTCAGCTGAATTCTTGCAGAGGAACCTCTACATGTCTCTAGAGTTCTCTGTAGATCTCTTACCTCCAATACCTGGTCTTCAAATTCTAGCTAGCTGGGGCTTCCTGGACTATCAGCTCTACATCTTTAACTTAAGATGTCCTCTGGACTCTGCATTCTCCTTCCCTAGACTGCAGCAGGGAACCTCTCAAGGCAGTAAGCTGGGGAAACCCAGGTTCACTCCATTTGTTTTCCATGCCTCAGGGCTCATTGTTCTTCACTGCCTGATATCTAGTAGCTTGAAAACTTTTTTTTTTAATGTATGGTGTCTATTTTAGGTTCCTTCAGGTGGGATGTTACCTCATGTTATTCTCTCTTGGCCAGAAGCAGAAGTCCCTGGGGTATCTTTCACCCCTTCTCAGTCTATGGGGTTTGAGGGAAGCAACAGAGATGGCTCCAGGGTGATAGCAATGAATGACAGGCTGCAGGTTTACAGGTACCTGGAGATCTTGTAATCGCTAGTTTTGATATGGTCTGAGTTGGAATTGTCTGATTTGACAGTCTAATTTTGCATAGCTTATATCAGATCGCCCTGTGTTGTGAATTTAAAACTTGCAGCTGTGAAATTGATCAGTAAAAACACAAGGATAAACCAATGAAAATTCACTTTGCTTTATTAATAGATTTATTAAAAATTATTTAAATATGTGACATACTTAGCTTCTCATTCCCACTGATCTCTAACCCTCTAAAATGTTCTCTCACTATTTTTGCCCTTAAGAGAGAAACCAGATGGCATTGGTCTTATATAGCTGGAGCTGAATGCAGGGGAGGGCTACGGAAACCACATCCTCCTTTCTCAACAAGAAGTTCAAGGCCAGGGAATAGAAGGCAGAGGCATGGTCCCCAGGGATCCCTGTTATGAGTTAGCTAGAGATGGGTCCTAGAACCTGGGGAATAAAGAAGACACAGCCCTATAGCTTTTGGGAAAGGCAGGTGGGTCCACTGGGATGGAAGCAGGCCCAGCAAGGACCAAGCAGGCACCACTCATGGAAGGAAGGTGGAGGCCAGAGAAAGCTTCAGGCAGGTGATGAGTTGGCACCTAATCAAGGAGTCTCCCTGAAAGCATATCCTGCTTTTCCTCTGGCTGAGTTTGATGAGGCTGGGGGAGATTTGGAGAAAGCCTCTCCCAGAGACCATAACCACACACATGAGTTTCTTCAGACTCTTTGTACTCATTTACCCTAACTTCACGTTGGAAGCTGGCAGAAATACTCCAACTGGCACAGGGCCCATCTGGGGAGGACGCTAGAAACCCCTTACCCACTACCCCTCCTTCCCCATACCCCAAACACACCTTCTCAGGACACAGCAGCCCAGAAGGACATCAGTGCCACAGTTGGCTATAAAGGGTATCTCCAGATAGACCCTCTGGGCAGCGCCCTACCCCCACAGGGAGAAGCCAAAAGAGGGGAGGAGATATGACAGAATAAATAAGCCTAACGAGGAGGGGGCGGAGACTGAGAGGGTGGAACTGGTGCAGCCTGCCAGATCACTGCTGGAAAGATCCTGGAGAAGAGGGCACTCGTTCCTTCAGTGCAATTGAGGTGAGTGTGGGAGACTGGAGGTGACTCCTGGGATGTGGGTTTCCTGCAGCTAGGGGTCCCTCATTAGACCTGCTAAGTGAATGAGAGACCAGGCAGAGGAGAACCAGAAGTAGGGAGTGGGGCCGGGAATGTGAAGGAGGCCCTGGACTCTAAGGACAGGCGGCCTCAGCAATTTCTGTGCTTGTGTGGTAAAGGGAGCGTGGGTGGTGCGTGATGCTTCTTTTGCAGTTTTTAAGACATTTCCCTGTGATCAGTTTACTGGGGCACCCATCTTGAGCCTGGTGGGGATGAAGCTGGTGGGGTCAAGAGCAGATGGGCCTGGGACCACTCTAGAGTTGGACTGGGGTTTGGTGTGTGAACAGGGCTGGCTCCACTCAGGTTGTTGGTGTGGCTGAAGCTCAGTTTATGATCAGGGGTCAGATTACAGCCCTGTGTGGGGTGTGGGCTCTGAATCGGGTCTGGGCTCATGCTGTACTTTACATCAGGAGTCAGGCTGTGCTGAGTCTGGAACTTAGCACAATTCCTAGGGTCCGATCCTGACCCAGTCCATGTCTAGGATCAAGGTCCAGTCTTCAGCCCACCTAAAAACCTGGATTTTGTGTCTACACTGTGACTTCTCCTGCCTTGTACTCTTTAGGCGCCCCTCTCCCCTACCACCCCCGCCCCCCACACTCACATATGCACACACACTGAACCACTTGCAGCTTTTCAAGCAGGGTGTGTTCTCATTCTCTCTGGGTCTTTGCATTTGTAGAATGCACTTCTGAAAACAAATTAGATCAAGCCTATTGCTTAATTTCTCCCAAGTCACTCAGAATTAAATCAAAGCTCCTGGCCATGTCCTGCAAGTCCCTACATGACCTGTCCCTCCTCTCCTCTCTGACCTCATCTGCTAGAACTCTCCTGTGCTCCTGATACTCTGGCCACCTTTACCTTCTTCCTCCTGTGAGTCCCCAAAGCAGAAGACCTTTTTCTCTTGCCTCGTCTGCCTGGAATGCTCTTTGCCTCGATCTTAGAATGGCTGGTGTTTTCTCATCACACATCTCTCAGTTGGTATGTCACCATCTCAGAGAAGCCTTCACTGACCCCCTGTCTCAAATAGCGCTGTCCTGCCCTTGTCCTTTTCTATCCCATTACTCTGTCTTATCTTCAGGGCACTTATCTTTATCTGAAATATTCTTGCTTATTTGTTTCTTTTCTATTATGGTTCCCCTAGTGCTTGAGCTCCATAGAAGCATTGATCTTTTCTGTTTTATCCACTGTATTATTTCCAGTTTTGGGCACATGGTAGGCACTTGATGTGTTTTGTCATCTAACTGAATGCTGTTGGCCCCGTGTTCCCCACCCTGCTAACTGTGACTGACCCTGCAAGTCTTGGCTCAGATGTCATCTCCTCGGAGCTTGACAAGTTGATGAACTATTGTCTTCTTTGTTCTGAGCCGCTTGCACTTACCCCTGCTCTAGCATTTATCATAACATGTTATGATAGCTGCATATTTGTCTCAATTTCTCTCCCCACCCCAACCCCCCCACACCGGAAGGCTGAAACATGACTTGTTTACTCTGTGTTTTAGTATCTCTGGTGCTTAGTCTAGCATAGTATGATATTTGAAAAAAAAAAAAAGAACAAAAAAATGTACATTAATCAAAGTCCGAGTTCAGGCTGTTCTGCTGCATATAGATGATAATCAAAGAAGCTCTGAAGGTCTCTGATAAGGATCAAAATGTGAAGGTGTGTGGGGACCTTATTGGCTCTGGTCCTACATGGGAAGTAGAGGGGCAGGGTCATGAATGCTTGGAGCTTTGACTGTGGTTGATTTTGGAGGGACAGACTGGATTGAGTGAGGAGAATGAGGATGGGAGGGAGAGTGGTGATGGGAGCCTCACTCTGCCTTTTCTGAGTCAGAAATTGTACTCTCTCATCCAGTCTCTTTGTGGCCATTCTAAAAAGAGTGGCCAAGGCCCTGTAAGGGTTTATCTGGATTATAAAATACAAGCAAGGTATGAGGGGCAGAAAATGCAGATGACTTGGATGGCTATGATACTCTTCTAGGGTCTTCCCCGGTGGCTCAGCGGTAAAGAATATGCCTGCAATATAGGAGATACAGATTCAATCCCTGGGTCAGGAAGATCCCTGGAGGAGGGCATGGCAACCCACTTCAGTATTCTTGCCTGGAGAATCCCATGGATAGAGGAGCCTTGTGGGCTATAGTCCATCAGGTCGCAAAGAGTTGGTCACGACTGAAGTGACTTAGCACGCATGAATCATACCCTTACAGTGTATGAAGAGAAGGTTCCCTCTCCATGAATTGAGTGATGAGCCCTGGTAGTCCTGCCAGTCACAGTATCACCCCTGAGGACTGCCTTCCCTCTGTGGCCTGGCAGTAATAGTCAGAGGTTCCCAGGTATTCCGGGCTTCCCTCCAAGGACATTTTCTTCCAGATGTTCCCACAGATGCTGGCAGGGGCACCAGAGGCCCCTACCCCACTGTTCTAGGCACAGAACATTCTGTGTGTTTATGTAAGGGCAGTGATCACAAATCCCCTCTTCCATTCCCTCCTTGTCCCTCTTCCCCACTGAACCCAAGTGGGGATAGCTGATCAGGTGTCCTGAGTCCTAGAGAAGCCCTCTGGACTTATGGGTTTTTTAAATTTTGGATTCCTTGGAGATTAACCTTGAAATAATCCTTAAAATCATTCAAAAGGATACTAGGAGAGAGGCAGGGCAGTAGCTTGGCATATTGGAAAGCACATGGATATGATGATGAGAGCTCTAATTAAGCCTCAACATCCCTGTATGCAAAATGAGATTAATGATGTCTGCTTGACAGCTTGATGAGAGGCCTGTATTGAATGAGAAGGAAGTACTCATTAGGGGGTCAAGATTTTCAGTTTCCACTGTGGGCCCTGCCCAAGTCACAGCCAAAATTGGGTCTGAAGGGCAAGAAGTGCCTAAGTCCCAGTCCAGGAGGGCCCTCTTGGTTTCTCTTCCAAGGATCTAACTGGGCCAGGTGTTCTATTTGCCAAGCCCCCTTTCTACTTTGCCTCTGGGGCAGATTTGATAAGTTTTCAGAAGGTGCAACACAATTAAAGACAGTTAAAGGGGAAAACAACAGGTGTTGGAACTGAACAGTCTAGGTCAAGTTTCTGTTTTACTAGTCAACTATTAAACCCTGGGAATATTTAACTTTTGGGGGGACTTCAGTTTTCTCACCTATAATGTAGACATGATGCATAAAAGTATTATGGAGAAACATTCCCGAGACTTGTTAAAATGGTGTGACTTTTCAGAGAAAATCTCAAGCATAGAGCTATCCCCTGGGGGTTTAAGGCAGTGTTCAGTTCAGTTCAGTCACTCAGTTGTGTTTGACTCTTTGTGACCCATGAATCACAGCACACCAGGCCTCCCTGTCCGTCACCAACTCTAGGAGTTCATTCAGACTCATGTCCATCAAGTCAGTGATGCCATCCAGCCATCTCATCCTCTGTCGTCCCCCTTTTCTCCTGCCCTCAATCTCTCCCAGCATCAGGATCTTTTCCAATGAGTCAGTGTAGGCTTTCTAAAAAAGAAAAAGATCTTTTCTTTGTTTATTTTTCCTTGATTATGTTCTGTTTTCAAAATAGAGTGATTTAGCTCCAATTTCCTTCAGAGCCTCCAAATGTTATCTGAGTGTGTGCCGTGATTCTAATTATTAACTGCTGCTCAGGCTGGCAGTCAGCTGGCAGGACTGTGGGAGACTGGGGTGCTTCAGGGCTGAGCATTCTGAAGGGTGACACTGGGTCCTTGGTTTGACTCCCCCTCCCATCCTTCATTTCTCTCCTGCTGCCGCCATCTGAGGTCCAGCCCGATTTTACCTCAGATAGCTGTCCACTTTATGCTGTTGAAGCAACTCTCTTCTGGGCCAGCTAAATCCTCCTGTCTCCGATTTCTGGTGTCTCCTCAGTTCTCAGCCTTTGCCTTTGGGAGAGATTGGCTGCTAGTTAGTATGCGTGTGTCTATGAGGATGTGCTTGAGGGAAAATGGAAATTAAGGTGACAAATGCGGGGGTGGGGTCGGGTGATAAAAGGTTTTTGGAAACCTCAGACATTTTCAGAGCCCTTACTCCCCATTTGTATGCAAACATGAAAAAAAAAAACCAAAACCCACCACTTTGTACACTGTGATGCTGTTTTATGATGTCTTTTGACATTCCTGACCTCGTTGATTTTGCAACAGCACAATGAAGTTATTATCGTCCTCTGCAGTTACTTGGACCCAGGACTTGCATTTCAGTCCCAGGGCTCCACTCAACACATCCGTTTACCCTCTAGGTAACAGGATTGAATGTGCCAACCCATAATTTCTTCTAATTTCTTCTCAGTGTATTTCCTAAGGCAGCGCCTCTTTATCCTGGGAACTGCCCAGTTTTGCATTGTCTATCCATGTGAAATCTCTGGATGGTATTGATATCTGGCCCTCTGGACACCAGAGCCTTTTTGCTGACATCTCCAGCTCAGGTATCCTTGGTCACCCTCCACAAACTGTGCTGCAAGTGTTGCCGAGTCCAAGCTCATTCTGCTTGTCACACGATAGGCCAATAAATCCAGGGGATGAAGTATTGAGGCAAGCGATTTGACTTTGGAAAGCAGACTGACTGAGAAAATGGCAGACTAGTGTCTCAAAATAATTGTTCTGGATGCCAGGGCTTAGATGCCAGGTTCCTTTATGGATCAGAGATGGGGGGAGGTGAGGAAACAAAGTAAAAAGACCATTTAATTCTTGCAAATGTCTCCTAGAATGGCAAGCCTTAGGCAGGGGGCTGTGTTAGTTTCACTTCCTTACAGTCATTTCACAGGTGGTATGAAATGGAGTATCTCCTGTCGTATCAATAAACAAGTATGCCACAGCTATCTGTGATTCCAACCCTCTACATGTGAATTTCTGAGCCAAGCTGGTAAGCAAGAGACAAAGGGCACCATTTCCCACACAAAGAACTCAAGGATGTCCCAGCCTTTCGCAGTTGGGCAGGGTCAGGCTATCTGCCTGTGAGTCAAACCAAGGGATCATAGCCCATGGCTCAGGCAGTGGTGGGCAGGCAGGGCTCCCTGAGGCAGGCTGTTATGAATGCCTACAAAAGGGCTTCCCTCAGTTGGTAAAGAATCCCAACCCCTAGGTCGGGAAGATCCCTTGGAAAAGGACAGGGGTCGGGAAGATTCCTGGGAGAAGGAAATGACAGCCCATTCCAATATTCTTGCCTGGAGAATCCCATGGAAAAAGGAGCCTGGCAGTACAGTTCATAGGGTCCCAAGAGTCTGACATGACTTATCGACTAAACCACATAATAACAAAATCTACAAAATAAGATTTAAAGTCACAGAAGCAGATCCAGTATGGAGTCAGATTTAACCCTTCCCAGTTACAGATGTCCATTTTGCATTTATTTCGTGTCAAGGCTTTGCTTTTGCCCTGTTCTCCATGTATCCATTCTCATGCCCTCTGGATCCCGAATGAGAAAGATCTTTTCTGTTTGATCCTAAAAATTCTTGTTCTGAACTTACAACACCCTGCTATGAATTTCCAGCTTTTATTTTTCCTAAGAATCTCTATAGTTCAGACAATTGGCAGTCTTTCTTATCCCCTTGGCTGTGCTACCCTCATTAGACATTTACCGAGGAATTCTTGTGATAAAACTCTTTTTTATTTTCAACAAACATTAACTAAACACAGGATTGGGTCCCTGCCATTTAGGAATTAAAAATTTAGTGACAAACAAACATAGCAATAATTCTAGTTCAGGATGGTAAATGCATAAAAAGAGACCTAAACAAAGTTCTTGGGGAGCACAGAACAGGAAACATTTAATTATACCCGAGGGGATCAAGGGGAAAGAGGTCCAGGAAAGTGCATAGGAGAGAGACAGTAAACCATGATGTGAAAGATGCAGTTTTGCCCAGTGGGAAGAAAAGGAGGGAGATTTAGGAGGAAAGTGACAAAAGAGAATTAAAAAAAAAAAAAAAAAAAAAAACCAGACACAGAGGCACAAAATCAATGCTGCTGCTGCTGCTGCTAAGTCGCTTCAGTCATATCCGACTCTGTGTGACCCCAGAGACGGCTATGTATCCCAATGTGCCTGGAGTATAGGGGCCATGGAAAGAGTGGTCAGAGAGAAACTAGGGCTGGATGCTGAAAGGTGGATCTTTGCCCCACTCAAGTAGTTCTGTCTTTATTCCAGAATTAATATGAAGTTTTAAAAGGTATTTTTTAAAACAATAAATGGTGACCTGATTTCATTTGGGTAGAAGATTCTTGGGATTGTACTGATGACAAAGTTAACACTAAGGGCATGGCTATGAGAACAGAGTATTTAGTTTATATGTCTGTTAGCTAAGTTCTTTCAGTTGTGTCCGACTCTCTGCGACCCTATGAACTGTAGCTGGTCAGGTTTCTCTGTCCATGGGATTCTCCAGGCAAGAATATTGGAGTGGGTTGCCATTCCCTCCTCCAGGGGATTTTCCCAACTCAGGGATTGAACCTGGGTCTCTTATGCCTCCTGCATTGGCTGATGAGTTCTTCATCATTGGTGCCACCTGAGAAGTCCTGTGTCTGTTTAGGCCACTATAACAGAAAAAGGGAAACACTACAGGAAAACAGTTAACAGCAACATAGATAATTTTTTTTTTATGCAGATTTACTCTGTTCCAGGCATTATGTTAAAAGCTTTAACACTGATCATCTCAGTTAATCCTTACATTGATTTCTATTAAGCAGGGACTATTATCCTCATTTTAGCACTGAGGAAACTGAGGCTTATAAAGGTTAAATGATTTTCCCCAAATCGTACAGCTAACAAAATTGTTGCCTGGGATTTAAATCCAGGCTCGATTTAAATCTAGTCTTAACAGCTGTACAGTACTGCCCTTGGAAGACCTTGATCTTTGGACATGGAGAGTTTGATGTGTTTCAGAGACAACTAGGTTGTTTCTTTTAGTAACTTTAGAATTATGAATCTGGATCACAAAAGATAATTCAGGCCTTCCCAAGAATATTTGGGAATCAACAGTTTACTGAAAGTTTACTGAAGTGGGTGAGATGGCTCAGGGAATGTATATAGATTGAAAAGAGCTCTGAGGATAAAATTCAGAGAGCACTATCATTTAAAAGCATGCTTAAGGGTCAAGTGAAGGAGGCTGAAGATCCAGAAAGAACCAAGAACTAATGGTCAGAGAAAGATGAAGAGAAGCAGAAGGATCAAGGAGAAGTTTTAAGAAGGAGGGAAATAATCAGTGTCATATGCTATGGAGAGGTCAGGACAGAAGATTTAAGTGACTTTGGAGACTTTGGTCTCTTAACTTGAACTTCTTCATTAAGCATGACTCCTTAGAGCTTCTCCCTTCAGTTTTTGGAATTAAACTCTGTCCCTCTCTGTTCTAAAACTCATGCTCTCAGTGTTTCCCCCTTTGTGTCTGGCCTGAGGAACCTGGGGTGACAGATCAATGGTGGAACAAAAACCATCAACATATTCTGAGCCTAGTGAATGGTGTAAGCCCCTCCTGATGCTGGCTGTGAGCTCTTCTCTGCATTTAACTGCTGTCTGGTAGCCCATGCAGAAGCCCCTACCTCAGTTATCAAGGACCAAATCTGCAAAACCAACACAATATTGTAAAGTAATTAGCCTCCAATTAAAATAAATAAATTTAAATTAAAAAAAAGAACCTAGTCCTTTTTTTCTTGCTCTGCTGTGGTTAGTCGCTTAGTCATGTCTGACTCTTTGAAACCCATGGACTGTGGTCTGCCAGGTTCCTCTGTCCATGGAGATTCTCCAGGCAAGAATACTGGAGTGGGTTGCCACGCCCTCCTTCAGGATGTCTTCCCAACCTGGGAATAGAACCCAGGTCTCCTGCATTGCAGGTCAATTCTTTACCATCTGAGCCACCAGGGAAGCCTCCTTTTTTCTTACCAAGATAAAATTATCTTAAACATACCCTAGCATAATGGGAAGAGGAGAAAGCCTATATATATATATAATATATACATCTATATAATGTCAGTTCAATTCAGTCACTAAGTCGTGTCTGACTCTTTGCGACCCCATGAATCACAGCACACCAGGCCTCCCTGTCCATCACCAACTCTCGGAGTTCACTCAGACTCACGTCCATTGAGTCCGTGATGCCATCCAGCCATCTCATCCTCTGTCGTCCCCTTTTTCTCCTGCCCTCAATCCCTCCCAACATCAGAGTCTTTTCTAATGAGTCAACTCTTTGCATGAGGTGGCCAAAGTACTGGAGTTTCAGCTTTAGCATCATTTCTTCCAAAGAAATCTCAGGTCTGATCTCCTTTAGAATGGACTGGTTGGATCGCTTTGCAGTCCAAGGGACTCTCAAGAGTCTTCTCCAACACCACAGTTCAAAAGCATCAATTCTTCAGCACTCAGCTTTCTTCACAGTCCAACTCTCACATCCATACATGACCACTGGAAAAACCATAGCCTTGACTAGATGGACCTTAGTTGGCAAAGTAATGTCTCTGCTTTTGAATATGCTATCTAGGTTGGTCATAACTTTTCTTCCAAGGAGTGTCTTTTAATTTCATGGCTGCAGTCACCATCCGCAGTGATTTTGGAGCCCCTCAAAATAAAGTCTGACACTGTTTCCACAGTTTCCCCATCTATTTGCCATGAAGTGATGGGACCAGATGCCATGATCTTAGTTTTCTGAATATTGAACTTTAAGTAAACTTTTTCACTTTCCTCTTTCACTTTCATCAAGAAGCTTTTAAATACAATTTATATAATCTAATAAATAACAGGAGCATGTGCATATTCATGAATGAATGGAGAAAAGGGAAACAGGGAAAAAGTTAGTTAACTCTCTAATTGTTTCAACAGAGAGATGTGATCTGAGAAAACTCAGGTCTGATATTTCCCACCTCAGGAATCTCTACTTATATCCCTCACTTCAGTAGCCAGATTTGGGGATGGTGGAACCCTGGTATAGGATTGATTGTTCCTCCAGTGCTTCTAATGCCATCATCTTTCACTTTAGTCCTCTGTGTCAGTCCCACTCTCTTCGGCCTAGTAGGTCCCCTAGAAACAGAGCCTAAATAGAAATTCTTATTTATTTATTTATTTTTTGTGCTTTTCATTATTTATTAGCTGATTTTTTTCTTTGCTTTCATAGGTTTTTAATTTTTATTTTTTATTATTTTATTTTATTATTATTATTATTTTTTTACTTTACAATATTGTATTGGTTTTGCCATACATCAACATGAATCTGCCACGGGTATACACAAGTTCCCAATCCTGAACCCCCTCCCACCTTCTTCCCCATACCATCCCTCTGGGTCATCCCAGTGCACCAGACCCGAGCATCGGGCATATTGTCACAAGAAGATGAGTGAGGGAAATAGGATAGGGCAGGGAAAGAAAATAATGTGAGGCTTTGGTTTCGACTGGAGACCAGCTACAGGTTTGGTTCCTCAGAAAGCTTTGGAGCACACATTGCCTCCCAGCTTTGGTCCCACCTGAAATCAAGGAGGCTGGCCTTATGTACCATTGTGTCAGGCACTCATTGCCTGACATCTAGATCACTCTAGATCTGCCCTGGTGGGGATAACATGACTTTCTGGTGAAGTGCCTCTCATTTGGTAAGTAAAATTTCCTGTAGAAAGGAGGAATTCTGACCCTATCTTACTCAACATCCACTGCAGAAGGGATATAGATGCATTGGCTTGGTGAAGGGGATCTGAGTGGGACACCTATGGCATCCATTGCAGTCATTGTTCCTTTAATGATATAAACTGGGCAGTCTGAACAAATGTAAGACTTTGGGTGAACATTTAAGCAACAATAAAAATGTAGAGTTAGAGTTCAGGATGAGTTTAGTGTATCTTTTTCTTTTAATTGCATTAAGGGTTACCATAATAAAATAGGTATTATTAAGTTTTACAATGTTTTAAATAGCTGCAAGAGTTAAGTCTTTGTTGTTTAGTTGCCAAGTCGTGTCTAACTCTTTCATGACCCCATGGACTGGAGCTGTCCATGGGATTTCCCAAGCAAGGATACTGGAGGGGATTGCCATTTCCTTCTCCAGGGGATCTTTCCAACCCAAGGATCAAACCCATGTCTCCTGCACTGGCAGGTGGATTCTTTACCATTGAGACACCTGGGAAGGCAATTATTAAGTTTTACATTGTTTTATATAGCTACTGGAGTGAAGTCTTAGGTTAATGCTAAAGTTAGGGCTAAGGCTAGAATTGGAGAGGTCATTAGAATTAGTGATAAGGTTATATTTCAGTGTTAGTCTGTGTTACTAGAGTATTGCTACACTGGACTGTGATTAGTCTTAAAGATAGTCTAATAATAGAATTACAGTAGGTATTAAAGATAGAGGAGCACAGGATAGTTAGGAGAGAAGCAATGGGAGTTTTTATCATCTATGTCTGATATGAACTTAGTCAACTACCTCTTCTTGGTAAACTACATGATTTAAAACACTTAGAATTTTTGCTTCAGTATTTTATTTGTTTTCTGAATTCACTTTGAGGTAAGGCTTGAGTTATGAAAGATAGTTAGGTTGAATTTAGAATAGAACCAGAGTTTGGATAGGCAATGAAATTAGAGTTCTTATCAGAGAATAGGGCATGGAACAGGGAGGGTGGTGGTGGGGAGGAAAATGCAGAAAAATCTTAGAGGATCTGACAATGGCTTCTCTTTGTATTCCAGCCTCTACCTGCCTGGCACTGTTTGCAGCTCACCTTCTTCACAATGGTGGGTCCCAATGGCAATGAATCCAGTGCCACATATTTCATCCTAATAGGCCTGCCAGGCTTGGAAGAAGCTCAGTTCTGGCTAGCCTTCCCATTGTGTTCCCTCTACCTTATTGCTGTGCTAGGTAACTTGATGATCATCTACATTGTGCGGACGGAGCACAGTCTACATGAACCCATGTACATCTTTCTTTGCATGCTTTCTGGCCTTGATGTTCTCATCTCCACCTCATCCATGCCTAAAATGATGGCCATCTTCTGGTTCAACTCCACTACCATCCAGTTTGACGCTTGTCTGTTACAGATGTTTGCCATCCACTCTTTATCTGGCATGGAGTCCACAGTGCTGCTGGCCATGGCCTTTGACCGCTATGTGGCCATCTGCCACCCACTACGCCATGCCACTGTGCTAACAATGCCTCGTGTAACCAAGATTGGCATGGCTGCTGTGGTGCGGGGAGTTGCGCTTATGGCACCCCTGCCTGTCTTCATCAAAAGGCTACCCTTCTGCCGCTCCAATATCCTTTCCCATTCCTACTGCCTGCACCAAGATGTCATGAAGCTGGCCTGTGCTGACATCCACGTCAATATTATCTATGGCCTCATCGTCATCATCTCAGCCATTGGCCTGGACTCACTTCTCATCTCTTTGTCATATCTGCTTATCCTCAAGACTGTGTTGGGCTTGACACGTGAAGCCCAGGCAAAAGCATTTGGTACATGTGTCTCTCATGTGTGTGCTGTTTTTATATTCTACGTACCATTCATTGGATTGTCTATGGTGCACCGGTTTGGCAAGCGGCAGGACTCCCTCCTGCCCATCATCCTGGCCAACACCTACCTGCTTGTTCCTCCTGTGCTCAACCCTATTGTCTACGGAGTGAAGACAAAGGAGATCCGACAGCGCATCCTTCGTCTTTTTCATGTGACCCCCACACTTTGGATCCCTAAGGGATCAAATTTCGTTTTCGTGCAAAGTCTTTCAGTTCAGATTTTAATATCAACATTTTGGAAGACAGTATTAGGAAAAAAATTCTTAATAAAAACAAAGATGAAACTGGTTGGAAGATCTCCATGTGTGTAGGGGCAGCAGAACTGCATGTTCCCAATCCTTAATTTTCAATATTATTTTTCCCTTTAGTTCTTTGGGGTAGTTGTGGTTGGAGGGTTATTACTTCCCATTTGGTTGAAATTCAGTTCAGTTCTCAAGTCCAAACCATTCAGACAATTGCTTGCATTGATAGTTCTCAGCATTCTGAGATAAGGGCGATATTTCTAAAGGACATTTATGAAAGGTTTGAGTATGACAAAAATTAAATACAAGAACATAATAAAATTAGATAATCTGGCTTAAAACTGACTTCCTCTTCAGAATCCCTACCATCTGGATCTTAGGAAAGGAGACATACCTGGATTTCCCTCTTCAAGGTGACCTCCGCAGAGAAAACATGATTTCTCTTTTTTTCTGATTACTATTCCTTAAGAAGAGGATTGCAAGTAAATTCACAAAAGATTACATTTATCTACATTAATGAAAGATCGTACTGTATCTGAGAATTTTCATAGACTCTGGACAGTTTTCCTTATTTTCCAATTTTCTTATCAACTTTTTGATTTTGGTAGGAATATGATTACTGTCCCTATTGTACTGGTGGGGAAACATATTCAATGAGATCACACGGGCTTAAAACATTATCTTTTGATGCCCAATCCCATCTTTGAGGAGGGGCTATTAGACTAGTGGGATAGTAAGTCAGACATTCTAGGGTCTCGAATTTTCTATATTTAAGTTCCTTTCTCGTTCAGTATTGTATTTAGGAATTTCCTGTTAATGTTGTTGATGGCTTTAATTTCAAAGGTTCCCAGCCTATTTGCCATTGTACTTATGTTGTATAGTGGCTATTTTGGGTAATAGTATGATTAGTAGTTGGGACATTCACTGGATATTTGGAGGACACTTTATAGAGAGATGCAGCTGAGAAAACTTAGAAGCTCATGGCAGAAAGGGCAGAGCTGGTACCACAGACCAAGGAGTCAAGAGCACAAAGCTTTGTGAGACTGAGTAGGGTCAGTGGCCCAGGTGACCAGCAAGGAAGGAAAGCTAAGGCAAGCATAGGTCCACAGAAAGTGAACAGAACATAAAAGTGGAACATGTATTCCCAGGGTTCTGAGGTACCCTGCTGGGGACACCCACAGCATCAAAGTGCCATGGGTTTGATTGGGGTATTAAGATAGGGAATTAAGATTGGGGAATTAATTGAGGGATGGGGAATTGAGATCCCACATGTTGTGTCATGCAATATAGACTTTTTTTTAAAGACTGTATCCCTGATAGCTATATTTAGCATGAGTATGGTTCCAAAGTCCCAGCCAGGAGCCCCACAGGCCAAGTATAGCACTTCCAGGAGAAAGCCAAATGGGGAAAATGTGTGTGGGCATTGCAGGAGTGCAGGAGGAATGAATGGAGCAGGAATAAGATCTCCACCCACAGGGGAGTGCTAGGCAGACCTAAGGAGAGGTGGGTAAGTGTGAGAAGCAGGTAGGAGAGTAGAGAGCATGGCACATGGCTGGTCAGACTTTTCTGGCCATAGCCAGAAGCACAGGACTACTCGGCAGAAAGGATATCAGGAGAGCATATCCAGTTTCTTGGACTGGAATCCAGAAAATAAGAATTGTGAGCACTGTGGAAACTGCTGTGCCCTGTGAGTGGTGACCAGCAGATCGAGGTATATAAACTAGTCAGTGCCAGCTAGGGTCACTCTGAACTGTATAGAGGATCATCCCAGTTCCCAGTAGTGCCCTGACACTGAGATTGAAAGAAAGAAACAGAATGAGAGAGAAGGGAAAGGCTTTTTCTTATTAGGAAAGCAGTATATGATCACAGTAAACAAAAATCTTAGACATTCTGAAAATATAACAAAGATAAAAATGTAATAAAAACTCCAGTAAACTTGTCACCCTAAAGAAAAAAAAAAGTACTGCTGGCATTTTGGTGTTTATTCTTCCAGATTTCTAAGTGCTTGTATACATGCTTCTGTATGGGTATATGATGAGTGTGGGTATCTGTTTCATAGTTGAAATCCCACAAGAGTCATAGACAAATGAGTAAAAAGAGACAAATCAGAAAGACACATGTTTTACTTTTATTTCTAGGGATGCAGCTATTATCTTAGATTTCAAAAGAGATTGCAAGTGTATAATAGTTAATATGCTCAGGACAAAGTTTCATGGTTTTGATCCCAAATGGATGAACCATTTGGTGAATGTAAACCCGTATGCACACACATCAACGCTTTCACTACCTTTCTTCCTGTGTTTCTCCATAAGTACTAAATGCCAGATTTAGGGACAAAACTATATCTGCTCATTTACTTCAGCACTTACTGGGTCATCTGGAGGGCCCAGAGGTAAGAACTAGGATGACAAGAGAGGCTGCCTTTTTTAGGAGAGTTGACTGGAAATTAGAGGTTTCTTGGGTAATTTTAACAGTAAAGAATCTGCCTGCAATGTGGGAGACCTGGCTTTGATCTCTGGGTTGGGAAGATCCCCTGGAGAAGGGAAAAGCAACCCATTCCAATATTCTTGCCTGGGAAAACCCACAGTCAAAGGAGTCTGGTAGGCTACAATTCATGGGGTCATAAAGAGTTAAACATGACTCAGCAACTAACACTTTCACTTTTCAAAGAACTTTATCATGTATATTTTACCTGGACGTCTTTTTTTGGCCCCATTTCCTTTGTTTAGATATTCTTGTCTCTGGCCTCACCATTGCAGCTAATTGGTCCTTTTCTGGGTCCTAGAAAAGTCAGAATAACATGAAATTTCAGTCTTTAAGTCACTTACTCTTTTTTTTTAAGTTTTACCTAGAAATGATTCATAAACATGTCTTGTATTCCCAGTTATGACTACCAGCTCTCTAGTTCAGATACTCCCTTGCAGCTTGTCATTGTCAAAACCAATTGTCATTGTCAAAACCTTCACACTGGTCTCCTTGCTTTGAATAACATTTGCACCAGTCCTAAAAATGCTGGTATGAGTTTTTTCCAAACACACCTCTGATTAACTTCCCTGCTTAAAATCTATTAAAGATCTTTTGTTACTTCCCATAAAAAGTTTTTACTTCTCAGAAAGACAGTAGGTACATCTTTCCCTTTAATACCTGTTCCTGTCTTATTTTTCCAGTATAACATCTATAATTCTTCCACACAACATAGTATTCAGCTACTTGGTGTCTCTGATTGATGTCATGCATTTTTAAAGCCTTTGTTTCACTCTGTTGCATTGTATGAACTATTCTTTTGCCATTTTTTTTTCTTTTTAGCAACTCCTTATAAATGGAAGTTATTCATGATTTGTCAGGCCAGAAGAAGTATTCTCTCTTCAGTGGGCTCTGACTTCTTAAAGATTTTTAGAACTGGATCATTTTCAGTTCAGAAAAGCTAGAATGAGATCACTGAGTTGTATCTGTTTAAGATAATAATGTTTCTTATATCACTCTTTTAATTAAGTTGAGAAGATTCCCTTGTATGCAATGGACATACATGTGGAGGGTCAGTCCCTTCCACTATGGCTGGCCTTCTTGACATAGGCAGATCTGAACTTGGGAAAAATATATTATAACATTGGTTTAAGCTTTCAGGGTTGCTGTTCATTGTTTATCTCTTAAGCAAAGTATTTTCAAAGTACTTAATGTCCCTTCTCCTGGAATCTCATAGTTTTTGTTATCCTAGATTTGATCCAAAAAATATGAAGCTGATGCAGAACCAGATCATAATCTGCTATTCCTAAGGAAGCCAACAAGGATGTAGAGCTCTTAACTCGAACATACTTCAAGAATAAGGGTATGAAGACTTGGTTGGAAATCTGAAATGGGGTTATAGGAGAGGATGCAACTGTCAGTGTCAGACTTCACCATGGAATCTGTCAGGCAAGTGAGTCTTTTGGAGAAAAAGACACTTCTGAGAGGGGTTACAAGAAGAGTTAGTGCTTAGGCAGGTGGCATCATATCACATGATTAACACATTTATTCACTTGTTCAATAAAAATTTATGAAAAAATTAAAAATGGCTTTTTCATGTTGTTTTTTCCTCTAGATTTTCCTCTTTCTTAATTCATACTTTGCCTAGAAAAACCCTATACAGTTTCCAAGATGAAATAAAAAGCCTTCTCCCCTTTGTGGATCAGTTTGTCTCATCTTCCTAGGAAAGATCTAGCATGTATGAATTTATTGTCCTTGTGATCTCTTGCACTAAATTTTCTTATGGTATGTTTAAATATATACTCTGACTGTGTATTTACATACGTTTATCCTGGCACAATATTGTGAACTCCTAAAAAGAAAGGATCACGATTAAATCATTTCTTAGCCCTTGCTCCCCAGCACTGCTTCTGGTACAAAGTAAATGGTGAATGCCCATTCGTATCATGAAGAAGCCTCATCGTAATCCTACTGCATGAGCACAGACTAGGAATTGTCAGTGCTTGCTGAGGGTAGCAGGATCCTATGAGGCTCCAGAAAGTGTCTTTTGTGGTATCCAGACTCTGTTCAGTTTAGTTCAGTCCAGTTCAGTCGCTCAGTTGTGTCTGACTCTTCGCAA